>VYZP01065576.1:79577-203047 GCA_013400635.1 Hypocryptadius cinnamomeus | reverse complement strand
AGAGATAACAAGAATTAGAAAATAAATAATTTATTGTTAAACCATCATTTGTTGTGCAATGCCTTGTGGTGTGGCAATAGCCTTCGAATTAAAGAAGTTAATTTGTCTGAAGGAAAGACTATCATGTTATTAAAAATGCTGTCTTGCTTTTGTTTGGGTAGCACTTCCTGAATTAAGGCAGTCCTCTTTATAAAGTAATTAAATTCTTACAGTGAACCATGTAACAACATATGTGTGTGCTGTGGGGTTTTGGTTATTACTGTACAGAAATTCAGAATGGATGTCCATCAGGCTGACACCCTGGGGACAATTTGTCTCCCTGGAACAGGTGTATTAGATACAAATTTTTAGCATGAAAACAGGTTCTGAGCTGAAGGAGCTGAAGATCCAGCATTGTTTCCAAGCTCTGGTTCCTCGGGCCCAACGTGTCACTGCACGCTCTTGGCAGCTGAGGCAGACAAATAATTTTTAATGGATAATATATTGGACTATGTTCTTAAAATAGTTGATACTTTCTGGATTACTCAATTCTCCAGGATGTCCTTTATTGATGAGGAAATGTCAACTACTTTCACTCTGAAAATGAGTCCTTCTTAGACCATTGAAAAGCACTAATTGCTCCGTCAACTTAAGCTCTTTTTGACTCATAAAAGCTTGTAAGAAAAGGCAAGAAAAGCAAACTTGCATGATGTTAGTCATACAGTATTTCCCCAAAGGCATAAGTTTTCCTTAATTTGGTATTTTGGTATATGGCATGGGATCACAAGCACATTAGTTATTAATGGAGGTAGATATAGTGAATATTATATTGGTCTCTCTATCTTACATATACATTAGCTTTCATAGAATTTTGCTTTACTAACAACCATTCTGCAAGTCAATTTTTTTGATAAAGGGTTGTGTTTTAAACATGACTAATTAAACACCATCTGTCTGTTACAGGTGATCTGTGCAAAATGCTCTGAGTTTAAGCCACTTGCAGATAACAGCCGCCATAATCGAGTGTGTAAAGAGTGTTTCCTGCAGCTCCCAGCAAGCCCTTGCAGCCCTGGGGTGGAAGCAGTTGGGGAACAGAAGAAAAGACTAGCTGCAGAGGTACAGTCTTTGGCTAAGAAATTTGTGAGACTCTCTCTTTTTTTTAGTGTATTTATTAAAAGCTAATCAAATTCGTTTTCTTTTCTGCCCCACCATGGTATTTAATCCTCTGACCTATAAATCTCATTGAACACGTCTGCAGCCTAGATGCTGTTTGTAGAAGGTGAGCGTTCATCATAGGATGCTGATCACACAGAGATGCATACAGGTTTGGCAGCTAAGCTTCAGCTTCCAAACTTACAAAAAAGAAGGAAAACCCTCTGCCTTCTTTTTATTATGGTGTATTTCCAATCTTGAGCTGTGCACAGTAACTATTCAAAAAATAAGATCTGTTTTTTCACTTTTAATTCCATGTAGCAACTCTGTTGCTTGGGGGCTTTGTCAGCTTTGTACCTAAACACATCCAAGATCTCAGCAATAGGGTGGGGTAAAACCACAGGTCCCCCTTGGCCTGAGCTGCCAGGTCTGCAGAGCGCAGAAGAAGTTCTGGATCTGGAACCTGACCCCATCAAAACCTTCAGATATGGTATCAGATATTGCCCTCTGTGGTAGGGGGTTGGAATGCGATGGTCTTTACAGTCCCTTCTGACCCCAGCCATTCTGTGATTCTATGATGCATGCTCCAGCTGTGACTACAGATGATGAGCTCTTTATGGGTGCCAATACAGCCTGTGATAGCTCATGACAAACTTTGCAGCACTGTTTCAGTAGGGAAAGTTGCAGGTGCAAACCTGCACCTACACAGGGAAGAGAGAGCACTGTTAATCTGAAAAGCCAAGAGCCAAACCAGTGAAATGGGACCCATGGCTTTACTTCAGAAAGCAGATTACAACAAAAAGCTGTAAAAACCAAAGGAAACATGTCATTTTTCCCTCCTCTAATCAGGCTGCTAGTTTTTTTTTTGTTAAATCTTCAAAAGATGAGGTAAAATGCAGGAAAGGCAGTGTATAAAAATAAAAGATCAGTCAGGCTTTTTCTTTCCTTTCTACTTATATTAAACTTTCTTAACAAGCTTAGTAGCAGCTGAAGAGATTGCCACTTAACAAATGTTATTAGCTGCCAGAAATCTTCAGAAGGCTTCTGTGCAAATCCTAATGCAAACAGGAATTTTGATTTTCTTTGCTTTCTATCAGAGCACAACAATTTCTTCCTTTTTTTTTTTTTTTCACTCTGATTTGGCTCCACCGTGCACAACAGGTTCTGTTAATAAACCCTTTGCATTAATTTGAAGTCATCTCTCTGCCTACTTTGCTAAGCAAGAAATGAGGTGCATCATCTTAATTACCATTTTCAATTTACTGGGTGGAAGTCGAATTTAGCTTCATGTCCGCTGGGCATGGTGGTTCAGCCTCTGCCTCTGTTACATGGAATTATGCTATTTCATAATTGTATATAATAATTATTAATTTCTTATTTGGTTATGGCCTACCTAACATTTGCCCTCAAGTGTTATTTGACTCTGCACCACTTGAGTATTTTATATTTAATTCTAAGTATTTTGCACACTTCAACATAAATGGAAATAGCTCTGTTTTATTTTTTTTTTTCCACCTTCATCCAGAAGCAAAGCATCCTTGTGGCTGAAAACAGCCTCTTCAGCAGCTACCTCCAGTTCCTTGAAAAAGGGAGGACTTGGTACAAAATGTGGGTGACCATCCCCAAGAGTGAACCTCTTGTTCTGTATCTGCAAGGAAGCAGCCAGGTAAGATGGCATTCATGAGGGCTAACACACAGAAAAAGAAAAGCATAAGTTTAAACATGTTGAGCTGAGAAATGGGTCAAAGGATTTGGCTTGGTTTCAACAACAGAACCGAATTTCCTATTCTGGATATGGCACAAAGCCTCAGAGATTTTAGCTTACCTTGTTACCTGTACTTACTGCTGATACAGTTGTGAGCAAATGTTAAAGCTCACTGCTTTTCCATTCAAATTTTTAGCAAAAAAAGAGGACAAAACAAGGATAATTAGGTTATGTTTTAGCTTTTTTAAGGTTTCAGACAGGTGTAGTCAAGGGTTTTATTATGCTGTCGTTAGGGAAAGCACTTTCCTGTTAAATATATACAGCTGCAAAGGAGGCTGGATATTGCAATTGCTGGAGCTGCTGGTTCAAGCTTCTTTTTTTTAAAACCTAGTTTTGGTTTGATGGGATAGAGGAATTTGTGAAAATGTAGATGTTCTTCAGCCTGAAAAATTATAACGTTCCTTGTCATAGCATCATGGGGTTTTATCATTAATTGAAATACTTACATTTATAAGAGGTTTTTTTGTCTCTAAATATACTGTTGAAGCTAACTAGCATTTGTGTGTGATGAAAATCAAGGGATAGAAACATCTATATCCAAACTAGAAATATCTGTCATGCTTCCTTAGCACTGAAGAACGACAATGCTGAAAGGAGACTCCCCATATCCAGTTTTGCATTTGGCATTTGACACATTTATACACAGCTTTTTTAATCTCCTGTGTGGGATGGAAGTAGTAATGGAGCTGAATTCAGCCAGCAATTACCCTGCTGTAGTTGTAGTTATAAAAAGGTTTCCTTTTTATTAGCATGTGTTTGTGGCTAGGAACAGTTGAGGAAATAAATTTTCCCTGTGGTTTTATAAAGCATTTCAGAGTAAAGCTCACCCTGTATCTGATCGACAAATACTACACCTTGTTGTTAGTGCTGTGTTCATTTTGCAGCTTGTCAGCAAGAGCACCTCTGGCTTTAAGTAAGTTTGTGTAATGTTTTAAACATAGTGCTCAAAGAGGCTGAAAGTTTGAATTTGGAGCTTCAGCTCCCTTGGCTCCATCTGTGGTTCCAACCCCACAATGGGTAAGCCTCCAATTTGTCCTGCAGACAGCGAGCTGCCTGGTTTCCCTCCCAGACAGCGGGACATGTGTGGCTGAAATTACACATTGGAAAAGCAAACAGCCTCAGACAAGGCACTAAAACAAAGGCAGCAAATCCACTCTTTGGCTCTCTCTGGAGCCAGGGTCTGGAGAAAGGAACAATGCTTTAAAAAGCCACGCAGAGAGAACAGCTTCACCTGCAGAACTTTTGAACTGATGCACAAGCTGTGCCTCAGCCAAGGGCCAGTGCAAGCTGAGGAAATAAAGCAAGCCAGATTGTCTCATACTTGGGCAAGGAGAGTGTGAATAGAAGGAGAGAAGTTTATATTCTTTGGCCTTCCTCACACAGAAACAATGTGTGTCATATAAGAGGTGGCAGGGGTAAGAAGTTGAGAGGAAGCAACACCCCTTACACAGTATGATTGAGAATTTCTCCTACTGCCCAACTGATTGTTGTGGTACAGCACAAATAATAATCCATGGACGTAAATGACTTGCATTCAGTGCAAACTCAGTGATGCTTGATTCTGCAGGCCCCACCTGACAGTCATGCAAAACCACAGATGGAAGCTGGAGGAACTTCTTTGCTTCAGTTGCTGTGTACTTTGTCCATGTCCTGCCAAATTTGATCTTGAGCCTCTGCTGATATTATTAGTAAGATCCTATTTTTTTTAAGGGAAAAGTGTGCCTTTGGCACTGATTGTCAATTTTATGACAGTTAAATTTAGAGGTTAGAAGGGGTGAGAGAATTCTCCCAATAAAGTATCAAGAAAGCAAAAGAAGAAGGTTATATATCTTACATTCCAAAACCAACATTTACTGTCAAGAATGAGACTATAAACAACAAAAGTTATTCCTTTCTTCAAGGGCCTGCTATTCCCATTTGTATACTTGAATTTGCATCCAACTGCAAGAAAAAATTAGGAAGTCCTATTTCTTTATATTAATCCAACATTCTTGTTAATTCTGGTTTACATAGGATATACTAAACTTCTGAGGAAAATCTCTTCCAGAGCTTCATTACTGGTGGCTGAGTGTCTGGAATCAGTTGGGAGCCACTCGTACGCTTAAATATTCTTTTCCCAGGCATTGTTCTGTTTTGCATAACCACCTCTGTGGATCTCATAGACCTCTTTAGACCTGCAAAGAAGCATTTCAGTGCCTGAGATGTGTATTTTGGGAATAATATTGCCAACAATAGTATTAAAGGTCTTGAAACATAGAGTAAAGCATGACTGTAGAAGTTTGAAAGTTGGGGGATTATTGTTAAGAAGAACAGAAAGAATAGCTGCCTCTTGGGAAGAAGGAGCAAACCAAGCTGAATCTGTGGCTTTGAATACAGTGAAAGCTTCTTCCTCTTCACCCCTGACCCTCACGTCAAAGAAGGGATGCTAGTGCAGGTAGAAACATGACTCACAGATTTAAAATAGCAAGAAAACTGCTCTTTTTGCTCTTTTGTTCCGGGAGAATGAATTAAGCCCCTGAGTATTCACAGTTCAAGTCTTGCATAAGACTTTACGCATGAGAATTCCCAGCTTATTTAGGTTTGGGAATCATACCATTTTGATTTGTCCTCAAATGGAGTCACAATTTGTACAACTGTTTGTTGTGCTTATCTCAGTGAAATTATAAGAGTTTACTTAAAAGCAAAGACCACTTCAAGTGTAAGGAGAAGCAGTTTTAAGATGAATTAGTCTTTTCAAGGGCTCCACCTGGACCTTCTGCCCCCGTTGGCCTTGTAATATGCAGAGCTACTTGCAAAGCTCTGACATGAACTTACCTGAGTGAGATGTGCAAAGGCTTCCAGGATAGCTGGAAAAGTAATGGATTTTTGAGAAATATGAAGGGTAAAACTAGTATAGCTAGAGCTAGAATATTTATGTATAAATCAGATCAAGCTTGATCCAAGAGAAAATTTTGCTGTATAAAGAAGAGGAATTTTCCATTCATCACGTAAATGTGATTTACTTTTAGAAAATAAGGGAGTAGCTGAGTTTGAAATTGAGCTCAGGGTTTTTGAGAAGTATTTTTTTTTGCTTGCCTGTTGATCCTGTTCAGTAGAAGCTTTACCTGGCCCTGCACTAAACTCTGCTTGCCCTTTTTTGATCCTGAAGATTACAGGTTTCAATGACTTGTGTAAGGGTGGGGTTAGATCATGAGTGGATAAAGAGTGGAGTTTGGGTAGAAAAAATAATGGATTTTCTAAGGCCACTCGGAAGTAGGAGGGGGAGATGCCATTGGTGGGTCATTGTTGTCCAAAAGGGCTTATACACTGCAAAGAGCTGTGCAGTGCCAGAGGCATGTCTGTATGCAGGGATGCCTGAAACAGAACTGCCTGTGTGGTGGCACCGAGTAGTCTGTTCCCAAATCTTAAACCCTGGGTGTTGCAATGGCTGTAACAAAGTAATAAATACATGGTGCTCTAATGACCTAGACAAATAACCCATTTGTGTTGTGCTGCTGACAGTCAGGATGAGTGCACAGTCCTTGTGATTGCTGACATCCACTAAATTTTTATCTATCGCTCACTCACTATCTGAGGAAAATTATTGTAATCAGCCCTAAAGTGAAGCTCTTTCAGCACTGGGTATTTTGGTTCGATGAAATACCAGTATCATGCAGTTGTACTATGTTGCATGCAGAAATATTTTTTTAAAATACAGTCCAACCAGCCAAATCCTGTAGGCTCTTAAAATGAAAACATGAATTTCATCTCTCTTATAAGGCCTGTAAATCCTACTTACATGCTCAGTATAAGGCTGGAATTCCTCATGGGTGCATAATAGCTGCTAGATTTGCCGGGCTTCAGGTAGGAGGGAAGGGCTGGGTGGCAAAGGACACCCACAGATGCTGCTGGTCCCAAAGAGAAGTCTGGATTGGGGGTGGGGTATTCCTCAAGGCCAAGTGCTTCACCTTTACCTCTCAGTAGTACAGCTTTTCAGAGATAATGTAAATCCCTTCCTTTTGGATCAGGCAGGTACAGACAAAGTGTCATGGGCAGCATATTAAGGGAGGATGCAAGACCAAAGGCAGACTGCTTAATTTGCCTGTGTCTGCACATGTTGGGTAGGTGCAACACATACAATTCCAACATCAATTTGCTCTTACAGTGCACTTCGTGGCTACAAATAACATCATTTGTCATTGTCATGGGCAACCTACAATTTTCCATTTGGCAAGTCTAAATGTCTACTCTTCCAAACCAAGACCAGTGAAGCAGGCATGGTTGAGCATGCATGTGCTCTTGTGCATTTGTGTTCATCAGTCTCATGTTTGCTTGCTTGAGCAGTGCCACGTGTGTAGGAGCTGCTCTGTACATGCCAGTTCTTCTGCATGGGCAAGACCTTCCTGTTTTTAGGGATGTGGCTGTGGTTTCAGGGAATAGAAACTGTGCTGCATTTAGGACAACTAGTTACACAAATG
This sequence comes from Hypocryptadius cinnamomeus, assembly GCA_013400635.1. Classification (NCBI taxonomy): domain Eukaryota; kingdom Metazoa; phylum Chordata; class Aves; order Passeriformes; family Zosteropidae; genus Hypocryptadius; species Hypocryptadius cinnamomeus. The sequence goes on along the minus strand of VYZP01065576.1, from coordinate 195,694 downwards.
GGAACTGAGTGTGACTTTAGTGTTTGGCCTAAAGCTGCCTTAAATCTCATTGAACAGTGCTTGGTCTTCAAGCAGTTGGACTCTGGCATTTTTGCATGACAATAACAAGCAATAGATGAATAAATCAAGAAGCCTGTATTGATAAACTGTGATACATTTTTTACTGTATTTCTTGCCCATTTAGTTAATGTATGTGTCTGCATTGATATGAGCAGTTTTGATACTTGAATTACTTTAGACAAAGTGTGAGAAAAGTAGGCATCTTTTTTGGCCATTGTTCTCAGAGTTTTGGTCCTCTTCCAGATTTACCAAGGCATCTGCATTTGGTGTGGGCTGACAAAAGAATGACTTTGCCATTTCTCTGTGGGATGCTTCGTTAGCTTTGGTACGGGGCTGCAACACAAGCAGCTGCTACAGAAGGTGACAGCTTTGTACAGATGCTTGACGCCAGTGTGATTCAGACTTCAGCTTGGGGACTTATCTTTAGAAACACTTTACTGGGAGCAGTTGAAGAGGTTGCTTGGCCATGGCACACCCTGCCTTGCTAAAATATGTCTTTCTTGAGAGCTTAGGAGAGGAGTTGGTTGATGCTCAAGATGTGAGTGTTAGAGAGCTGTATTGCTCCTTAGATCTGTGAGTCAATCTGGCTTTGAAAGGGTGGTCAAGAATTTGAGCATTGGCTTTCTTGACATCTCTCAAAGGCATCATAAATTACTGAAAATCAAAAATTGTCTTTTCTTTCAAAGACTTTTCCCTTGCCCTTTAGTTGCCTTGGTATCTCTCAGGGTCCAGCTTTGCTTAATTGCTTCCTTTTGACCAATCCTACAAAATATCCCATGATGCTCAAAAGGGACAACATCAAACTCTTCTAAGCTGGCTCCCATTGCCTGTACATAATGCAGAGGAAATTTTGTAAAAGACACACGCATAAGTTACATGACATTATATTAAAATCCCCGGCCATATTTACTGTGAAAGAAAATCAGTGAAATAAGAACAAAGCACCACTAAGTCATTGCTTTTTTGCTGGTTTGTAGTCAGTAAGTCAGTACTGCCTTGTCCCCGCTTCCTTTGTTGCAGCGCTGAACAAGGAGCCTGGGACTGCGTCCGTGTGCTTCCTGCAGTGTGTGCCTGCTGGCTCCATGCAGTGTACCCCACCTCCTGCCTCAAACTGCATTTGGTCCTGAATCCTTACATTTGTTTTCTCTCCTTTAGGATGGACGAAGCCCACGTCCAATCCCTCTGCCTGGCTATGAAGTCAGTTTACCAGGTTCTGGTGAGAAGTTTGATGTGAAGCACGTTTTTAAGCTTTGCCAGTCCCATCAAACTCTCTATTTCAGTGCAGAAGATGAAGAGCTGCAGATGAAATGGATAGAAATTCTCACCAAAGCTGCCAAAGGGGAGACTGAGGATACAGCTGAAGGGCTCAGCAACCCATAGAGCAAGTTTCATTTCGTTTCTTTCCTACATGTTATAAACCCACTTGAATTTGGTATTCATGGCACTTTGGAATCTCTATAGCTTTATATTTTCATGTGTCTGCATAGGAAGTTCAGTGGTTTCTCACCTTTTATTGTACATTTTTCAAGTACAGTAGTTACCTGCCATATATTATGTTAAAGAAAAAAGTAGTCATAGTTGTTGGTGGTGTCAATGCTGTTTTAAAAGACAAGGAGCAAAGCATTAATTTTAACAAAGGTAATGGAAAATCATCAGTCTTGTTTTCCTAAATGTATATTTTCCAGTCCTTTTGATTGCTGTTGAGTGCAGGATGTGTATAGTCTGTGATTAGTTCTATAAATGCTGCCTTTTAAGTTAAATGTTGTAAAGGCTTGTGCTGGCCACTGACATTCCATTCTCTGCCTCGCCCTCCTGGTAAGGTCTTTGTGATGTGTGAGCAATGTACTGAGTATTTTCCTGTTGCTAAAACCATGTCTCTGCTGTTTTGAGATGAGCTGTTCAAATGACAAATACTGTAGAAAGGACTTCTAAAAATGACTGCAAATGGTGCAGAACAGAACATTAAGAAGTCTCATTGATTTTAAGCATTTATTACATTGATTGCTTTCTTCTGGAAACAATACCTTCCTTCCTTCTATTGGAACCCATTTTGATGTAAGTGAACAAACATTTTATACTGCAAACTGGGTTATGATCAATAAACAAGAACATTTTTAGTACATACCATACAAAAAGGTGACTTTTTTGTTGTATTGGTTAATTTAAGTGGCCTAAATTTTATTTATATCATTTGTAAATAATGTTTCATAAGTATTTTAAGAATTTTTAAAAGACCTCAGCTAATTAACAGCATTTAGTACATAGTGTAAGAGATATTTGTATGAACTGAATTTGTAATTTAATTTTCCTGTTCACCTGTTTTTGTCTTATTTTCAAACATAAGTGCTTATCTATTTAAATAAAAATTCCTACAGTTAACTACTGAGCCAGATTTCCAGGGCACAGCAAAGTTTAGGTCAACATTTAATATAGGCTAAAAAAAATTATAAAAGTCTAAAACAAACAAAAAAAAGGCATGTCTGTTCCTAGTCGTAGTAAGCATGTAGTATTGATCAAAATAAAATAAAATCTGTTACAGTACTGTATTTTTAAATGGTTTGGTTTAACTTTTGTTTCCTCTTCAGCCTTCTACATTTTCTGATATTGATAGAGAGGAAGAAATGCTCCATACAGACAGAGTTTCTTAGGATTGGTGAAAATTAGTGATCTGCATCAGTGAGTATTTTTTGGACCTACAGAAAAGGAATGATCCTTGTTTGGTGTTTGGCTTATTTTTTACATTGGTGAATAAATCACATATCTGAAGGCCATGATGATAAACAATTACAGGCCATGTATTTCATTATCTACTGGGAAATTGTCTTGAGACTTGCATCTTTCTTCCCTACCCACCCTCTCCCAACAGTCTACACAGAAAAGATTGCTTTTACCATGAAAAGGAATTCTTTCCAGTGTGTATTATTTCTTCTCCCAAGCTTCCTTGAAAATATGATGATGTAGAGTGCTTGCCTTGAAAATTTACGCTTTTAGTAACATTTCTGGTTTGGAGGTGGAGGTTTTGTTTGTTCATAAGTTTACAATGTGTTAACATTCTCTCATTTTATGATTTTAAGCAAATCAAGGGAAATGTGCTTAGTGAACACATTAACGAACCAACATGCAGTAATGCAAGAGCAAAGCACCCTCAGAGAACAGCCCCAGGCTACAGAATGCTGGTGTAGGAGAGTCTCTCTTGGTCAGCATGATTGACAAGCACAAGGTCCCAGAATACAGTGCTGCTGTGAAATCACAATCAAATGCTCTGAGAAATCACCACACATCTCTGAAGGCTTGTCCTAAATTTACAGCAGGATCTAATCTCATCCAGATCAACGGCTGGAGGGTTAGGACCTTTGTTTCATTCTCCTTCCTCATCTTCTCTCCTTTGGAAGGAAGTAGGAACTCCCAAAGCTGAAGAAATAGGTGTTGCTGACACTATTTGTCATAAAAGCTGCAAGCTTTAGACTTTCCTTTGTCATAAAAGGAAAGTTCTTCTGAGCTCAGCCTGCTTCTGTGCAGAGGGTTAGCACAGGGATTAAGCATCCCATAAACACTACATACGCCTTTGTATTAGTGCATAAATAAGATTTAAGCCACTAATAGCCCCTTTTCTACCTCTGCATAGAGCTTGATTATATATGCTGGCCACGATAAGACCAGAGAAAAAAATTTAGATGTGGCAGCAGCAGTTAAGTTCAACCAGGGGACTGAATTTTGATGAAGTGAGGATGAAAAGTATAATACCCATAGCCGCGATGTCCTAACATCAGCACATTCTACAGAAGATGCCAAAATATCACAATAAGCCAAGAACCTTCCCTGTGTGTGAGGCATGTGGCCTGTGGAGCTGCACCAACAAGTCTTCTCCATTTTGTTGATTGCAACCATGAAGTAAAACCCACCAGGTCTTTCTGACTCTGCCTGTCATGTCAAGGCACCAGACCCAACCTGCCTCATAGACACAACATTCCTGCTCTGAGCATGGCTGGGGCAGAATTAAACCAAGCTCTAGTGCTCTGGGCTCTCAGGCACTGCAGGATGCCAAAGTTCTGCTGTGTTTGGGAGCTAAACTTCACAAGTCTTGAGAGAGCTTGCTTGGTCCTTCCTGTCAACAGCTGGATAAACCTTTCCTTTGCTTCTCCAGGAGCTGCTGTCTCTCTCCAAGGTGCCCACCATCTCTTGCCTGAATTAAACTGATGTCTGTCATTTTTTTCTGTATTTTTTTCTGTAAATTGATAATCACAGATTAAGGGTTTGAACAGCCCTGGATTTGCTTTAGGAAGATTTCATTAACAAATCAATTAGCAGTATTTAATTTCATTCCCACAAATTTTTCATTCTGAATGTTTATTTATTAATTTTCCTATTAAAATGTGGTGTTATGCCTTCGGAAAGAAGAACTGGCAAAGGCAAAAATACAAAGAACTGGCAAGGGAAAAAGGCAGTGACGGAGCAGACAGATGGGGCCAGTCTCCAATTATTTATTTCCTTCCTAGAGGTGGGATGCATGTTGGTGGGTGGCTCATTTTGCAGGTAGTGAGAAAGTGAGGTGATCAGAGTGAGGAACAACATTGAACTACGACTTGGAGAGACACAGCATTCCAGAAATTATATGGATCCAGTTGATCCACCTACATCATCTCCACCTACATTTGAGCCTTTGGTATTGTACAAGCAATACCTGAGCTCTACCACTGTCATCTTTGAGCTTGGACAAGACTCACACCAAGACTACACAAAATCAAACCAGTCAATTAAGAGGCTTTATTTGAAATCAATGTCTCCATTCTAAATGATGAAGAAGGAAGTTGTGTTTTTGCTAAGTGATGTGTGACCTTTTAATATCTCTGGCCCCAAATTGCTCATGAATATCTAAAGGATCAGGGGTATTGTTTCCAGGGTCCATCAGGGGCAAAGTCTGCATGGACAAATCTACTGAGAAACAGGAAAACTGTGAAATGCATGGTCCTTACCTGCTGTGTCTGCTGCAGACCATCAGCACCAGGGAATCTGGTCCAGGTTTTCACAGCGGCAAGTGGGACTGATCCATTCAGATGGACTATTTATCATTCACCTTAATCTCTTATAAAAAGGCTAGAACATCAGTGTGCTCATTTGGTTTACTCATTTTCCAGCCTCTGTTGGCTATGATTGGTTACACAGGGTTCATTGAGGGTTTAAGAGAACTAGTGCCACCATATCAATGCCTAGTTATGATCAAATAAGGGTTTTTGCTAAATCATAGAATCACAGTATTATTTGTATTGGAAGGGACTTTAAGATCATTTTGTTCCACCTCTTACCATAGGCAGGGACATCTTCTCTTATGCCAGGGTGCTCCAAGCCCCAGTGTCCAACCTGGCCTTGGACTCTCCGGGGATGGGGCAGCCACAGCTTCTCTGGGCATCCTGTGCTCGGGCCTCACCACCCTCACCAGGAAGAATGAATTTATTTCTTAAATCTGAACATCATGAGTCCCCACGAGGTGAGCACAATCATATACATGTATGTAAAACTGCTTCCAAAAGTGATGCTGGCAAGGGAATGTGAATCCCAGATCTTTTTTCTGTTTCCATGGAATTCCTTGTCACTGACAGATGCTCACAGCTGCTTGAGAGAGAAAGATGACAAACCTGTGAGTTTCTTGTTTGATGCTGGAGCTGCTCAGAGAGATAAAATACAGTAGAGCAGTGAAAATGAGGGATATGTTTTTATGTCCATTATAAGCATCTTCAGAGACGGAACAAAGTAATCACTGTGCTGGAGCACACTGGCACTGTGTGTATGTCTGTCTCCCTTCTCCAACAGTGACGTGGAGATGAGGCTTGTGCATTTGGGAGGTGAGCACCTGTACCCTCCCAGAACACACAACATAGCCAGGTGAGGAACCTGTCTCCAGCCATGGCCACAGCAGATGTGAAGGAACATGTATGGATGTATGACTGCCAGCTCCCCGACACTCAACGATATCCCAAGCTAGAGATGGTACCTGGCTTTTAATAACCCCTTAGAGGATTTTTGACCTAGAACTTAGCTGATTATATTTTTCACTGTAACTTTTTTTTTTTTTAATATCCACAATATCCTGTGTCAAAGAATTCTGTACCTAAACCCCACCTTGGCTACAAAGTTTTTTCCCTTTTTTTTTGAACCTGTAGTGCTGGCACCTTGCAGGTCTGGCCTGGGAAGCAGCACTGAACAGCTTCCCTGTAAACTTCCTCAGGACCCTGAGGTTGCACAAAACTCTCCTGGGTCTTCCCAGGTGTCTCTTTCTGTAGCTAAAGAGTCTGTTTCTTTGTTCCTTGCTGGGTAGCTCTGATCACATTTTTTCCCCCTCCTTGAGTCTCCTTTCTTTGACCACACAGGACATGAGGTGGGTCAAGGGCAGATCCTGGGGCAGGGAATTTTTTTTCTCACATTTCTGTCCCAGACTGTTTATATCTGGGGCAAAGAATACTTGAATATTTTCCCTTTTCAGCATCTTGTGCCATTTTGACTGTCTTGAACAATAGTGATGTGCCAGGGCTTTGCTGGTGGGCAGTATTTCCCTTGTTCAGTCCCTTAAGCCAGCTGGAAGAAGAAATATTAACCAATATCAGCTCAGTCTGTTTTGAAGTTGATGCTGGACACACATATCCTTCAATCACTGCCCTTTGCTAAATGAGCAAACTGACAATGTTGCAAATGCATCTGCAATTATATCTGAATGCACCACTTAGAGACTGGGACAAATCCATTATGTGAATTGAGAAGTGCAAAAGGTTAAAATAAAAATCGCTTAATAAAATTACAACAGTCCATTTAAAACTGCATAGGGGAAATGCAGAGCTGTGAAAAGCACTGAGCATCCACCATAAAATAAAATAAATCTTTATTTGCTAGAATGGACACTGGGCAGCTCCTTGGCTGGTACAAATGGATGGATTAAGGTACAGCTCTCTGTTAAATTAGCTGAAGATCCGACCATATAGCTTTGTTTGATCTTTAAGGATTTTTACTTCCTGCCAAGACTGAGATACTCAGCGATTTACAGCACAGCTTTTGCTGTCCCTAGATGCACAGGAAACTTGAGCAGGATGTCCGCTCCACATTTGGAGACAAGGCCCAGCAGGTTTTCATTGGTCTTGTCTTGCAAATAGTTAATGTTCTCCCTCTACAGTTTCTCCTAGCACAAAGAAAACCTGACACTACAGTATTATTCCAATAGCTGCTAATTTTTTTTTGCCTGAGAGATCAATTTTGTGTCAAATTTGTGGCATGTTAGCAATTCTTCCCTGATTTTGAAGTATGCACTAGGTTTAGGATAATAATGCATTTCTGTAAGTCTGTAATGAAATTGTCACTCAGGAACAGCACACTAATGCTTTACTATGCTCCTTAGAGATTGCTTCCTGTTGCTGTTTTGAAGGGATAAAAGCAAATCTAATATGCATCTCTTGCAAGGGTCTAAAGTAGTTGCTAGTGTCACATGAGCTCAATCCTTTTCTGAGTTATGCAGATCAGATCCCCAGGATTTGATCACGTGTGCCAACTTCACACAAACCTTACCATGGCGCCATTGTTCAGGACAGGTTCTGAGCAGGTTCCACCAAGTGAGTGGTGTTTCTCTGAAATGAGGGGAATTTACTTGATACTCACAAGAGCATAGAGTGATAGGACAAAGGGAAACAACTGTAAACTGAAGGAGGGCAGTGTTAGGCTGGATATTAGGAATAAATTCTTTACTAGAAGGGTGGTGAAGCCCTGGCACTGGCTACCCAGAGAAGCTGTGGCTGCCCCATTCCTGGGAGTGTCCAAGGCCAGGTTGGATGGGTCTTGGAGCAGCCTGGGATAGTGGAAGGTCATTGCAGGGGGTGGAACTGGATGGACTTTAAGGTCCCCTAACCATTTTGCTTCTATGTTTACTTGAGGCATATAAAATATAAAGCTCATCTCTGGTAGAGAATAACCAGGTATAGAATGAATATCCTGACATTTGTAAAAAGTAGATATTAGGAGAAGGAAATTAATAAATGAATTTGTAAGGCCATGTCTGCTTAACTGGAATCGTGCTGATTAGCCCCAAACAATGCTGGAGGAGATAGTTTTTGTGAGTGTTCACAGCAACATTTTATCTTGGATTGAAGACACAAACGGTTGTTCTCAGAGTGTTTGTTTTTCCAAGCTACTGACAAACAATGTGTATTGATGCCACTTGGCCTGTCATACTGTATTTATTCATTTCTATAAAAGAAGGAACAAAAATGTTCCCTCCTCAAATTAGTTTAGCATTTTCAGGCTATGTACCTGTGTGCTGCTGTGTTTTTCTATACTGTGGCACTGGACTGCACTCAGTGGTAATAGTTCCTGAGCTGTGGCCCCAAGCTGAATCCACCACCTCCCTAACACCTACTAGAAACAAGGAAAACACACTGGAGTTTGCAGCAGGCAAGCAGATCACGTTATCAGCCATGAGCCATCTTTACACGAGCATGGCAGAGCTCTGAGCCACTGATAGCCCAGGGGAGTCACTGGAAGAGCCAAAATGGAGCTGGGCATGGGCATACAGCATGTCCTTGGCAGAAAGGACTCTCCAGGTCCCTGCATGGAGTGTTCCCTGGTACAGGACCAGGTTGGTTTCTTGCACACCGGGGAACATCACTGCTCCCTGCTGAGAGAAGCCACACTTTGTTCCCATATCTATAATAGAATCACAGAATGGTTTGGGTTGGCAGTAACCTTAAAGCCCATCTTGTTCCACTCCCTGCCTTGAGTACTGTGTCCAGTTCTGGGCCCCCCAATTTAAGAAGGACATGGAGGGGCTGGAGTGTGTCCAGTGAAGGGCAACAGGGCTGGTGAGGGGTCTGGAACACAAGTCCTGTGAGGAGCAGTTGAGAGAGCTGGGGTTGTTTATCCTGGAGAAGAGAAGGCTCAGGGCAGACCTCATCACTCTCTACAACTCCCTGACAAGAAGCTGCAGCCAGGTGGGGGCTGCGCTCTTCTCCCAGGCAATCAACATGAGGATAAGAGAAGACAGCCTTAAGCTGCACCAGGGGAAGTTTAGGCTTAACATAAGGAAAAGATTCCTCACAGAAAGAATGGTTTGGCATTGTAAAGGGCTGTCCAGGAAGGGGGTGGAGTCACTGTCCCTGGAGATGTTTAAGAAAAGACTGGACGTGCCACTCGGTGCCATGGTATGGTTGACAAGGTGGTGTTAGATCATAGGTTGGACTAGGTCATCTCAAACGTTATTTCCAACCTAGTTAATCCTGTGATACTGTGAGTGAAACCTATAGCTGAGAGAGAAGGAAGAGGAAAAGTCAGGGGGCAGAGTGAAGCCATCTCCCTGAGCCAGCGCACACCACTGATCCAGTAACAGCAGCAGATCTGACAACCCAGCAGATCATTTCATGTCAATTCTAAAGGCCACATTTTTCTTTCAGCAATCTAATTGCTGAGCTTTTAGCTATCACACCTGTGCATGTGTGATCTGATTAAACAGAAGCTGAGGCTGAGCGCTACTATTCTCCTTTTCAGTTACAGAACAAGCAACAGGGTCTGCCTAAGGCTCTGAGCAGTGTAGGCAAACCCAAGAGTCACTGCCTGGGTCTGAAGGGCTGATGCTCAGCTGAGCTAGCCTCAGCTCCTGAGGCTCAGGGAAGAAGGGGGTGGCAGCAGGGCCAGCCAGGAGAGGAGAAAGGGGATCAGCTTGCTGCTGCTGGAGGCTAGAAAGCTCCCATCACCCGGCTGGGATCTGGGAGCCTGTACCTGTTTGGGTGGGCAGCGAGGGGCAGGCAGTCCTTGCCTGGCACCTGCAGCCATCCAGGCAGCTTTGCTGGGGACTGTCACTTCAGTAGTCTTGTGCCCTTGGCATGTCTGGGGCCAGCTCTAATTACTAGGATTAAAAGAAAGGAAATGTCTTAGGGCAATTTAGTGAAATCCAACAGTTAAATAATCCCTAAGAAAAAGCAACAAGTGTGTGGCTGAGGCTGCATGGCTTCCCCTGATACTGAAGGTGAAACCAGAGGCATTAAAAATTATGAAAGCACTCACCTGCAGCTAGGGAGTTGAGTGATGTTCTGGGATATCACACCACAGGGCTGCCTATGGTGTTCCGGGACATGTGGAGCAAAACCAGTGCTGTTGGGTTATACATTCCCTTACAAAACAAATCTGAATGCTGCCATGAGGTGAGTGGAATTCAGCTGCTGCTGCTTAATTTGCTTCTGTGAGTGCCTGTAAGGAAAGATTTGACTTGCAACACACTTGTGTTCAACTTGAATTGTGTAACAGCAGCTGCAGGGGTAGTGGCTTACAGAAAAAACTACTTCTCTGTCTTTGGTATTCCTCTGGTTTCACTGGACTTGACTGTTTCTTGTTGACTTTAATTAGATTGATTAATATTTAGCATTACCGGAAATACAAACCTAATTCATAAGTTGCAGCATTTTCCAAAATGCTGGGGTTTTGCTATAATGTGACCAAGCATTGCTTTTTGAATGTGATTTAGTAGAAGAGATGGAAATAGCAGTCCCTTATATCTGCAATATTCCTGAGGCCTCCCTGACAGATAAACTCATAGGAAAGAGTGTTATGGCCAGCAGCACACTGAGCTGTGTCACTGTTTCATGTGGGCATGATCCTGCTCCATTTGATGTTTCCAGAAGAGCCTTAAGAGGTTTTTCAGTCTATTTGGGTTTGGTGCACCTTGGAATTTAATCTCTCTCTAATCTGCTCCTGCAGAGTATTTTTTCCTTTACTTCCAGGTGAAAAAAATAATGAGAGGGTATAACAAGTGGAGAGAGTTTTAATAGCACCGGTGCTTGGTGTGGGCCCTAGACTATAGGCTCAGCACCAACACACAGAGCTTCTTCAGCAGAACCAGTGGTTCCTCCTCTTGTTTTCTGTGGACACACAGTGCAGACCATTAAAGGCCTTTTTTGGATCCACTGCCAGTGTCAGCAAATCAAGGATCTCAACAGACACTGCTGAGACCCAGACTCACTGTGGTAATGCTGCAAGGGCAGTAAGTGGCAGGGGGTGACGTGGTCAATATGTGACAAGCATAAAATGACACACACAGCGTGTGCAAGGCACTTGGGTTTCACCAAGTAGCCTGTGCATGTTTCTGTGTGCCACCCAGCCCCAGATAGGATAATGGATCTGGGAACCATCCAGTGGGTTTAGTTGCAGATCCCAGTGAAAACAAACACAACTTTGTAGACCATAAACTGGACGTATGTGAGAGATTCTGCTCCTGGAATATAACCACATAAAGAGCAGTATGCTGTGTTTGCAAGACCAGACCCATGAGAACCACACTGGGGTATCTGACGCTCTGCAGGCTGTGAGCACCAGCCTGGCTGCATCGGGGACTGATGGCAGGCAGTAGAGGAGGACAGGCAGCGGGTGGGTGGCAGGCAGGAAGCAGGGCAGGCAGCGGACAGGTTAGGCAGGGAGGGGCAGCGAGGGGCAGGCGGCGGGCAGGGAGGGCAGCGAGGGGCAGGCAGTCTCTGCCCGGCGTTGCGGCCGCTGCAGCATCCCCGCCTGGCCGCTCGTGGGGCGCCGCGCGGGCCGGGGAAGGGTCAGGCCAAACCCCGGGGCTGTCAGGGCACGGCGCTACCCCGGGCACCGACCGAGGCTCTGGCGGCGGCCCGGCAGCGCCAGCCCCGAGTGGCCCCTCCTCTCGCTCGGCTGCCGCTCCTCCCCCGCCCGGCGGGTGTCGCGGAGGGGCCGCAGGGCGNCACCCCGGCACGGGGGAGTCCCGGCGACCCTGGGACAGCTCTTCCAGGGCTGAACTCGGGGCGCCGAGCGGGGCCGGTGCTAGACTGCGGGTCGGGCAGAGGGGCCGAGCACCGCCAGGGCGGCACACAGCGGCCGCACTCCAGAGCCGTCCGAGCGGCTCACTCGGGGGGCTGCTGGGGCCCTGGGTGGGAGGGCGGGGGGGGAGGGGGGTGTGATTGCTCCGAAAGAGGAGGCACTGCGGTTCAGTGATAGAAGTTTGGGGTTCGGTCGCTGGGATGGCCACGGGCACAGGGGACGAGTGCGTGGGTGCAGAGAGGAGTGTCTGGCAAGGATGGAAGGTGCTGGTTCTCAGAGACATCACTCCTGGGCGCATATCACCAGGCTGGGAAGGAAATGAAGATATCAGTGTTTTAATGGAATGTGGTAATGCATTGAGGGGTGGAATGAGAAACCAATCAAAGCTTTTTCCTTCTTATCTTTCTCTTCCCTGGAGTTTCGTTACTCAGTTCGATTGCATAGACCATAACATCCATTCAAAGCCTCTTTGGCTTTAGTGGGTTCAATAATTTGGAGGTAATGCGAGGTGACAGAGGGTCTGAACTGGTGGGAGATGTCCGCTGCACAGGGCTGTGGCGTTGGTGGTTTTCTGGGCCTGGAGGGAGCAGAACCATGGTCTGGACCTGCTGGCCCAGGCAGCAGGAGATGCATATTCCCAGCCACAGCCACCTCTGGTGTCCAGGACCGAGGTGAGATGGAAGGATGCTGAAGTTTGGTGCAGTTGCGGTGACCTGCTGCTTGATGGGGTTTCTTCCTCTTTTCTTCAGATCACACGGTAGATGAGCTTTTCCCTGGCTTCAATGCAAGCAGAGCTGAGTGCTGCTGAAATCCAGGGACCTCCTTGTCATGTGCAGCCTGTCCTCTCACATCACTGCGATTTATTTGGCTCGTGAAGTTCTAACAGACTTCATTAATGACCTGATTTTGTTGTGCCTGTAGAAATTGGCAAATGTATTTGGGCTACTAGCGTAGCAGTGCTTTAAATTGTATCCTCTGAATGTGCTTGACTGTTTAATTTGAATTTAATATAGCAGTTAATTTGAAAATGCCAAACAAGTTCTGGGAAATGTGCTTAGAGAATTAATTCAAACACAAGGGTAGACTCTGTTGCTCTAGCCTGATAGTGTTGCTAATTACTGACTTTTCTCTTTTTTAAAATAATGTATATTTGTCTGCTTTTATATGATGTGTCAAAATCTTGTGGGGCTGGGTTTGCCCACACTAAAAGGAGTTTCAGAAGTGGCATGTCCTGTGTTACACTCAGCCTTTCTGATTCTGTGTAGAGCCTTTCTTGCTCTGTGTAGATCTGTGGCAAAACATCTAGAAATGCCAATCTGCCAAAACTATTTGGTGTTCAGGTTAGAAATCCACCCTCAGTTAATCCCTTGGATGTCTATAGGCCTGGCTCCTCTTAGCCATGTCTCCAGCCAGAACAACAAAGACCATTTTTTCCAAGCCAACTACACCAAAACTGTGGCACTGGAGTTCTCAGTAAGGTGCTAAACTGGAATATGCTGGATCAGGGCTTGGCTGTGCTGCATTGGCTGTAGGACCAGCAGTCATGCTTGAGCACACACAGCTTTGCCGGACCTTAGCCGGGTGTCGGCTCTTCATGCTCTTCATGCTCTTCATCCTCTTCACCCTCTTCACCCTCTCTGCTGCTTCATGGGGCTTTTCCATGGTGCAATTCCACCTTCGCAAAAAAACATTTGGAGCTATTGAGTCAGGTGGATGTACTGCTGGCAACCCTAAGCAGTTTAGATAGCTAAAATGATGGCTACTTGTATAATTTTAAATTAAACTCTTGTTCATCTAAATGTGACCATATTATTTATACATCAGTGTTTGCTGCCAATTGTTGCACAGTATTTATACAGTATCTTTCATTGCATCATGTCCTTATTGGTGATCCTTTTTGATGCTGAGTACCCCTTTACATTATTTCAGACCATGAGCAATAAGGTGATAATAAAGATTTGCACAGATAAACTCCCTCACATGTTCCTTTTGAGAGGATGAAAAAAATGTGGCAGGATTTCCATTTGAATTAATGCATGAATGAGAGAGAAATTAAAGGAAGTTCCTTAGTACAGCCTTGATGACTGTAGTATTTAGAGGTCTTAGAGCTTCCTGAGACACAGCTGTGAGATTCAAACATCCTGCACTTTTCCTGGTCTTGCCTTCTTTTGAAGGACTGACAGGAGCAGGGAGAACGATCCCACCCTCTGACTGGGGAGGGTCAGCAGTGTCCTTCCCTGAGGAGCTGTGGGAGCCTGGCTTACCCTGAGGGAAGGTCAGCAAATGTATAGGGCAGGAGCATGGGGCAGGGGAAGAGCACAACAGATGTCTGGAGCTGAGAAGAAGCCTTCTGTCCTGTGGCTGTTGTGCTGTCACAGTGGCATTTACAATGTTACTGCCGTGCTGTGGTAGTGTTCTGTGGACACTCATTGACCAGTGCTTGCCAGGCATGGTAAATTCTCTAGAAAAGCCTCTGAGATCCTGAAAGTCTTGTGTCAGGTGACCTGAGCACTCTCCTGCCCTGTGGCAATCGCCATGGAGCAGGGTGCTGTTGTCAGCCCATGCCACTGAGGTACTGGTGCCTCTGAAGCTGCCCAGATTATACTGGGGTCTTTGGGGTGAAACAGGAAAAAGAGAGAAGAGCACAAAGGCGTATCATCATTTTTAGTCCTTATGTTGCTGAAGTCGGAGGCTCTGGCCCTCTAGTTATCCAGGGTGGTACCTTTTTTTTGATGTGGTTCCTCTCATTCCTTAATACCCTCCTGCAGCTCTTTCAGACCAGGTAGCACATATTTCTGCCAACATAGACATGGATTGACAAACACATCAGTGCAGCCATAGACAGAGGGACAATAAATGCAAGATCTGGCAGAAACACTCATTATGACAGGTTTTAAATTAGTAAAAATTCACACAACAGCCCAGGTCTCACTGCTGGGCTGTTGTCTGTAGTTGTGGTTCTGCCTTGTTCCTTCACTTTCCAGACCAGGGAAGGGGAGACGTTTCATGAGGTGGGAAATGCTGCAGGCTGCAGTGAATGCTCTATTCAGACCTAGTTGTGGAAGGAATTATCTAGCAGACACCACTGAAAGAAACGGATGGGGTCTCTTGCTTAGAACAGATAGAAGTTGCAGTTTGCTGGAGGATAGGGGCAGGACAGCCTGTATTGGCTCAGTTGGAGCCTGGATGTTGGTGGCTGTGGTGGGATGCCGGTACCAGGGTGGATGTACCTATGGTGTGACTTAAGCTCTCTGTTTTTTTGTTGTGAGCAACTTAATTTTTTCTGAAGTGAGTTTCCTTGGCAGTGCAGAAACTGAAATTATGTTACTAAGAACTTACAGTTGCTCTTCCAGGACAGCAAAACCAAAGTTGTTCTTCAAAGCCAGGAGCGCTGCTGTTCTGCAGTACGGATGCGTAGAATTTCATCACCTTGTCCCAGCAATCCTCAGATGTGGTTCTGTTTTTAGGCTGCAGAAGAAAACATGGATCCCAAATTTCCAATTCCACAGGGCAGAAGGTGATACAATTTGGAATATATGGGCTTGTAATTTCCCCAGCGTTATTTCTCCTTTCTTGTTCTCCCGTGAGCTCAAAGTCAAACCTTGTATTAAGTAATATAAAAGAAGTGACAGTTGCAGAATGTCAGCTAATTGGCTTTATCTCCTGTACTGCAAGGAGTTAATCTGGGTGGTTAGGCATTTGCACCAGGCATTGATAGTGCTTTGAGGGAAGGATTTTTGTGCTTGTCATTTAAGCATTAGAACAGTACAAAATAGAGAAGGAAGAGAGCTTTTGGGTTTTCTGAGTCCTCCACTATGCAAGATTGTTCCCTGTGGTATTCTCCAATGCTTCGTCCTAGCTACTCTGAAATTACCTAGGCTAGAGAGACAGACTATTAGTAGACTTCTGAATTTCAGCTAATGAATGAGGTGAGCTGGATGCTTTGGATCCAAAATATTGAAATTTGAAAAATCACAAGTCAGTCTTAAAACACAGAAGCACCCCAATGACAGTGGTTAACCCAGCATTTTCTGGGTGGTGTGGCATGGTCTATTTTAAAGGGCAAAACTGCTGCCAGTTTTGCTGTTCCCACTGTGTCAGAGCCAGGACATCCTTGGACCTTTCCCCTGGAAAAGCAGAGCATCCCCAAGCATCACTGCAACTCTACAGCAAAGAGATTTATAACTGTGATGGAATTGGCGTGATTTTGCTTATTAATCATGATTGCCACTGACTTTTTATGTGCACTGTAGAGTCTTGCCTTCAATATTATGATGGAGACAAGCTAACACATAGGAGAATTGTTACTTTTCATTTAGGCATTTTATTGACACGCTGTCTTTGAAATGCAGCTGCAGAGAAGCAAGTATGTTATTCTAAAGAACAGTTTTGACTGGCTGAGTGGATCAGGATTGGCAGAGAGGTGATTTTGCAGTCTGCGTGAATGTCTGCCTCTCGTTTGGTTGTCAGATGACAGAGAGAAATGCAGAAGTTGCAGAATGAGCAACTGCTCCCCAAAATAAATCAATTCCTGTGTCTGCTGAGGGTCTCAGGGATGGGGTTGAGCTGGTGCCTGGGTTACAAATGAGCCTTTGCAGCAGAGCAGAGCCCCTGTGGCCCAGCAGCATCTTTAAGGGGGTCAGTAGCTGCTTGGGGAGGCAGCAGTCACAGCTACCTCAGTCCAGATTGGATAGTGGTGGCTGGTAGAAGCAGTGTTGGGGAAAGGGATGGGTTAACTGCTTGCCTTTCCTCCAATAGACCTAGGAGAGATTATTCCATTGTTATTTCTCGGATGAAATAAAGCCAGTCACAATGCTGTTTATGTATTCCAGACTCCTAAGCAGAGTAGCTTTGATTTGGAATGAATTTGAGGAGAGGTCAAAATGGGGACAGAAGTTGAGTAGGGTGAAGGGATGGTGTACAAAATTCCCTGAGTGCATGTGTGTGCTGGGAACAGTGTGAGGGAGGATGATTTGGCCTGTGGGAGCTCAGAGAGGTTCAAAGGGCACGTTTTGGGGTTTGATTTTTCCTGTTCAGAAGAGCAGAAATCTGTGCCTTCATGTCAAAGCAGAATTATACCCAGGAAGGTTTCTGCTTACAGCCACAGATATTTCCAAGATCTTTGCTAGTTGATTGGGTCAAAAGAGGCATCTGGATTGGACACAGGGGTTCTACTTTGCTCTAAGTAGTGGTGCCTCACAAAACCAGGGGCAGTTTTGCACAGGCAAGAGAGCTCTGGTGTTTGGCCCATTATTCTTAATACCTGCAGAAATTTAGATTAGGACTAAGGTTTTCATTCATTTTAATCTGTTTCAGCCCAGAAGCTGAATTCTCAGGTGTAGCCCTGAGTTCCCTAGCCATGTACAAAGGAAGGGCAGGATATTGGTCTGCCATCCTCTGCTCTGCTCTCTCGAGCTGCTTGTCATTTTGTGCATAACTCACCTGCAGTCCTTTACTTTTTAAATGGGAAAAAGCAAACACAATGCACTGGTTCCTTGTCCTTATACTGGCATTCTTGTTAGTCTTAGTGCCATCTCGCAGCAATTCCTTTGTGCAGGGAGGCTGAAAGCAGGTGTGTTTATTGACTTGTGCTGTTAATCGTTGCTGTGCCCGAGCAGTTCCTGGCATGATGCTGCGTGGCTCTCACCAAGCAGTGTGCATGTTGCTCTGGTGGCCGTGACCAAGCTGCTGGCTGCATGTTCCTCTGTGTGAAGCCCAGAATAGGAAAGCCAAACTCTGTCAAGAAAAGGAATCAACCAGGAGAGAAGAAAAATAAAAAAATGATAAAACCAGAGACGGGTTTTAAATCTGGCTGTTGGTTTCTCAGCCCATGAATGACTTCTATCACCATAATAAAAGGCATGCTATTGCTAACATTTTCAGACTGGTGTCTGAAAAATCAATTATTCACAGAAATTCTTGCTGACAGTTGTGGATGCTAGGTCACAGCTCTTTGGTGTGCATTTCACAGCTTACCACAGCAAACCAAGGATAGGATTAGCTTCAGATTGCTCTTGGGAAAGACTTAGGGAAGCCAAAGTGGGCCAGCCAGGGGGAGGGAATGCAGGTAAGGTCTGTAGCATCCAGGCTTGTTTTGTTTAACAGGGTGGTTGGAAATTCCCCATGAAAAATAACAAACCTATATTCCATCATGTGTTTTAAAACAGGAAAGTGGTTTCAAAGATAAAAGGTTGAATAAAAGGTTGATAAAAGGTTTCTATATTCTTTACAAATCAGTTCTTTGTGGAAGTGTTTCCTATGTGTGGAAGTAATTCCTATGTTTTAAGCTTTTTGGCAAAAAATTAATATATAACCATGAAGTAGCATGCCGATCTGGTCCACCTAAAATTTCACATTGGGGGTGGATTTTTAGTGACTGAAATGTTTTTTGTCCAGCTCTGGACCCTTCATCCTTGAGAACTTTTCTGGTCAAGGTAGGTCAGTGGCCCCAGCCATCCATAGAGGCTGTGCCCAGTCTGGCAAGTGTCACACTTGAGCAAGAGGCCACCGGCCACATCGTCCAGGCACATCTGCTCTTATCAGCCCTGTTCAGTACCCCAGCATGTGCATGTCGCTGTGCACAAGCCAGATCAAAGAGTTGGTGCAGGCAGATAACCCAGAGCCAGGCAAGGCAAATATGCAGCCAGGCTGAGCTCTGTGTCCTGCAGCACCCAGAGCAGTGGAGGAGAGAGAAGCATGTTGAGGGTGGGCAATGGACACGCAGGGATGCTGCCCTTCCTCCAGGGATGCTGCAGGAGGCTTCCCATGGGGCAGCACACCACCTCTGTCCTGTCCACTTCTCTGGTCGGGCATCCTTCATCCTTCCTCTATCCATGGCTCCTAACAGAGATGTGCTTTCCCTGTGGAAATACATCTGGGGTTTCTTTTGGCTTCTCCAGTGGCTGGCTTTCCAGCTAGTGGATCACTTTGCACCCTCTGCAGGTGTGTTACAATTGTTTAATGAATGAGAGATTATTCATGAGTACTGGGAAAAAATAATGGTGAAAGTTGAAATTATAAACAAACAGGCTTCACTGGCCCAATGAAGGACACCAGCAAGGATATGCCCACCAAAACCTGTCTGAGAACAGAGAGACCTGGTGGCAGAAGTAAAGTGCACACTTGCCCTGGGACTCCCATGTTGCAGGTCCTATGGTGTCCTGAGAGAGTGATGAGGCCCTGGCACAAGTTGCCCAGAGCAGCTGTGGCTGCCCCTGGATCCCTGGAAGTGTCCTAGGCCAGGCTGGACAGGGCTTGGAGCAACCTGGGATAGTGGAAGGTGTCCCTGCCCATGGCAGGGGATGGAATGGGATGAGCTTTAAGGCTCCTTCCAACCCAAACCATTCTGTGATTCCATGAAAGCAATGCTGCCCAAAATGTGACGGATGTGGGAGTCTCAGCACCTGAACCCTTGCATGTTGTAAATTACATGTGCTGAAAAATCAGTTTTACCTACAAAACAGACCATAGAATAAAATGAAGGAAGTGGGTAGGAGTGAGCCTGAGGTATCTGCTATAACAGAGGTGGGAGTAGAGAGCTTATTTGAGCATGGATTTGCAAACACAGAAATAAACTCTCTTTAAATACCTTTTTGCTCTCCTTAATTGCAGGGAAATTGCATATTAATGGGAGAACAAGCTTTTCTGAAAACGTGTTATTACAAATGTTTAATGGCGGCCTGTAAGAATCATCAGATATTGGGTTCCCTCTATCACACTTTAAAAATAATTTTATCAGTAGAAACACGGAATGTTTTATGGGGAATATTTTCATTCAGAAATGCTGATATGAGGCAGGTGCTAGAACTGCATATTAATAAGCTGCATTTCTTTTGTCAGGTAATGTGCTGTGACAGATGTGTTCCTTAGGTACCTGCAAGCTTTACCCTGTGCAGTTGTCCAGATGCTCCTCTATGCGACTGACCCAGAGGAGCTATTGTGATTGCTATTCAGTTCTTGCAGGTCTCCATCAGAATTTGGGGTGTGAAGCTCCTGGAGCAGTGGTGGCCAAGCCTGACCCTGTCTCTGAGGTGCTCCTTGCAGTGATGGGTGTGCAGAAGGCTGTGTTTCGGTGCATGTGGTTTGTGTCACACCTGAACCTCCAAGCTTCCCCCAGGGAGTAATTTCATAGAGCTGTACCTGTGTGTTGGAAGGCAGACAGGTCTGTAAGAGCTTTCCCACATCTCCACAGCAGCTTCCCAGGGACTGCAGCACAGCTGGGGACCTTGGTTAATCTCTGCAGCTTCTATAGCCTGGATCTCGCCCTGCGCTTTTACTGTAGGTCTGGTATCATGTTTACACTAACTTCTTTAAAAGCCATGCCAGCATCTGGATTTTCTCATGGGAGGATCAGATCCTGGTGGCCATTTGTTGGCTTAAAAGCCCAGCCCTGGCAGGACTCAAGGCCAGCTCTGCAAGAAAGCAAAGGCATGGTGGTGAGGAGACCAATGCCAGGGCCAGACAGTTTCACTCTATACAAGATGCTTTGCTACATCTGCTTCATTTCATATTTCACTTCTAGCTGCTTTTCTTTTGCTTTTTAACACAGTGAGCTCTTCCCAGAGCTCTTCTGTGAGATTGCTCTGGATGCTTAAAATGCCTTTGATTTCAGGGACACCAGTTTCTGAGGTGTGCTTCTGTAGGAAAAGAGACTTGCAGCAATAATATTGGTGTGTTTATTTTCTACAGGGTTAGAGCCTAGTGTTCTCTTTCTTTCTGGCATCTAGTTATTCCAGCATATTGTAGTGATACTAAATCGTCAACAGTAAGCAATGCAAAGGGGTGACCTTTGTGTGTCTGGGAATAATGAGGCGAAGACATGGATCGCTCTCTTTCTGCACAGACAGCAAGTGACAGCCTTGCTAACATGTTTCCAGGTAATTACTTCTGTAGTTTAGATAATTTTGGTAGATACTTATGCAATGTATTTGATTTTACTCACTGTTTTGCTGTGGAAGGAGCACAGGAAATGTTTGCCAGGCAGGTATGCCTAGGTTGCTCTCTGATTTCTTTTTCTTATCAGCAAACAGAAACCCACAGCTTGCTGACAGTGAAACCATATGTTTCCTCTTTTTGACAAATCAATTTTGCAATACAGATAATCCTGGCTGTACGTGAGAAGAGCTATTTTGGATTATTTTAATTTTTACATTACTCTCTATTTTTCACTGCCTGGAAATTATGTATGTGTTTATTTCTGAACCCAGAGGTTGGGTGAATTAGGAGTTTATCAAGAGTTTAGTGTCTGTCTACTTTGAGGACAGTTATTTGTCATATGCAATAAACTGTATGCTGTAGCCAGTGCCATTCTACACTGCCAGACAGCAGCATCAGATTCAGAGATTTACTGAACACTGGATATCCTCTCAGCATGAGGCCAAGCTGAGAATTGTGTTTGTATAAATCAGCTCCTGCTCTACAAAAAGCTGCAGAAATAGCTGCAGAAACCGGAATCATAGAAACTGTAGAATCACGGGAGGTTTTGGGTTGGAAGGAGCCTTAAAGCTCATCCCATTCCATCCCCTGCCATGGGCAGGGACACCTTCCACTAAGGTGCTCCAAGCCCTGTCCAGCCTGGCCTAGGACACTTCCAGGGATCCAGGGGCAGCCACAGCTGCTCTGGGCAACTTGTGCCAGGGCCTCCCAACGCTCACAGCCAGGAATTGCTTTCCAATATCCCATCTAAATCTAGCGTTCCAGCCATTCCTCCTTGTCCTGTGCCTGCAGGCCCTTTTCTGAAGTCCCTCACCAGCCTCTTATAGGCTCTTTAGCCACTGGAAGGGGCTCTAAGGTCTCCCCTGAGCCTTCTCTTCTCCAGGCTGAATAATGCCAGTGCTTCCACCCTGTCTCCAGAGCAGAGGGCCTCCAGCTCTCTAATTAGGGGATTTATTCAATTTTACAGTTTTTCATTTTTACATTTCTGGGTGCCAGTTATGCAAACCAAGACCTGAACATGACATTTTCTAGATATCTAGAAAAGAAATACAAATCAAAATGTAAATCTGGTCAGCACAAATGTTTGTGTTTTACCAGGCAGCAGTGCAGCCTCAGGCACCAGTCTCAGTTAAAAACAAAAATAATATTAATTCTATTAATAAAAACGGTAATAAAATTCTTGATTGTAGTAGATTTAGTCTGATAAACATACCTGAAGAGTATTCAAAAAATATGTCTGTATGGAACATCTGCTTATGGAAGTGTACTGATGGAAGCTTACATAAACATGATTCTTTGGAGATGTAAGGGTACAATTAACCCAGCAGAAAAGTGAATGCCATGGCTAACTGCAAAAACATTGCAGGCAGCTAATAGTGAAGGACACTAGAGCTTGCAGGAAAGTTTTCCAAAAGCATTTTTAGAAGACGATTATTAAAATTAGGGCAAATTTTATGCAGAGAAGCTTAATCTCAGCTTAGTTGAAATTTCAAAAGATCATTCTGGCAAAACTCCATCTGGGCGTTTCAGTAAATGCATTTGTGAAAAGCAAAAAGCAGTGACACATTTAAGTTTTTTACTTTAGTGGGAAGAAATGGTATTGAAAGCTTTTAAAAGAAGAATAGTGTTTCTCCTCTGCACAAGTGCAGGTACATGAAGCTGTTGATGAACTTTCAGCTCAGGTACAGAAGGTTTTGGATGTGTAGCTCCCATTGAGAGGCACCTCTGTGGTTCTAGCCCCAAATACATTCATATGAGAATGGTCCTGTGGGCATGATCCATGATGCTGTTGCAGCCAAGGGCAAAGCATGGAAATATCCACATTTTCAGGGGATACTGACTAGTAGACATTTCTGCAGAGTTCAAGTGGAGCAAAAATAATTTAAAGCCCACAGCTGAGGAATGGTGCAAGGATGGGGCAGGGAAGGTTCAAAACACTCCAGGAGCTACAGCTGCACGTGCTACTCAGTATGGTCAATGCTGGATTAAATATGTCTTGAAAGAAAGGATCCAGTGCCAAATTATTTGTTCTTTGGAGAACAAAGAGTGAACAGTGAGTCCAGGTAAACTCTCAAGTGTGCATCAAGTCCAGTTCAGCTCTAATTACTTTTTGCATCTTGTCCAGCTACAAGACTCACCAATGTGAACTCTAAGAATGTGGTTTGATGTCTAAAAATAGCCTTGAAATTGTAAAATGAAAAAAAAAACCCAAAAAACCAGACAATTATATGTAAAATCTTTATTTTACAGATTAGGACAATGTTTTCTCATGGCAAACCACAGAGTGATTAAAATAAAAAGAAAAGCCCAAACTCATAACACCCATTTGGAGTGAGGAGGAAAATTGTTCAATACATCCTGTATGTTCCAGGAACGGGATGTGGGCAGGAAGAGGTGAAGAGAAACCAGTCCTATAGAAAATATTTGCTCTCACTGAGGCCAGTTGCTGCTGTAGTAAGTGGCTGAAAGAAGTGGCAAAACAAACAGAAATAATCGGCATGGAATTAAAGAGCTATGGTTTTAAAAGCTAGTGCTTGGTGCGTATTTACTCAGTAGATTAGCCTAGTAATTGTCACTGGGACTTCTGTTTGGTCTTTTGCTGAGATTCCTTTGGGTTTGTTTTCCAGGGGTAGGGAGTTTAAGAGCGTGAATTGGAGATAGATAGGTGGCACGCCTGCCTGCTGTGGTTAAGATCTAGGGGCTTAACAACAATAATGACATGGGGGGAGTTTCAGCATTCAAAATAAAATAGATCTGCTAACAACATGTGGTTCTGTCAGGATGTTCTCATGGAGGCTGTAATTTCTTTTTGCCTGTAGATGTGGAAAATATATTTTCCCTGTTTTAATATTTGTGTGTGTGTCATCATAGTGCTTGCAGCACTATGCCTCTGAGTTTTCTCAAGTCATTTGGAAATCCAGTGAAAAATAGGGAACTTGGGCTCTGATGCAGAAGCAGTGCTGGTATTCTGTAAATGTTAAAAATACCCGAGTTTCTAGATTCAAAGAATTCAGTTTCTAGATGTCAAAGCACACACACAGACCTAGAAAAAGGATTTGTTACCTTTGAAGTCATCTATATGTTATATGTTATTTTAATCACCTCTCATTGAAAGTTTTGTTTGAAATTGCTGAACAAGGAATGTTGTGACAATAAAACTTAGTGTATGAAGTTAATGGCTAACATTAGGTGGCCAAGGGGAGAAGTGCTCCACAGCTCAAAGAGCAACTGTATAAACAACAAAGTAATAGAAAAGTGGAATGAACAAAAATTTATTAAAAATTAATGATTTACTGTAAAGCAGAGTTTGTCACTTGAAAAGGGAGATAAGTTATATGTATATGTCCTTCTATGCTCTTCCCTGTGGTTTTGACCCTGCTGGCCCCTTTCAGCCAAGCCAAACAGACATGCAGCGCTTGTAAAGATAAGAAGTTTCAGTCAAATCATGCCAAGATGCTACCAAGTAGGCTGAGCTGCATGATCAGTCCAGTAGATCTCGGAAATTTGTGTGGGGGAAGACACGTAATGAATACTCCCAGCCAGCCTGAGTACTAAGTTAATCAGAATCCAACAACACAAGGCTCCGTAGGGGACCGTGCCACTCAGAAATTACTTTTTTTTTAGTGTTTTTTCTGTTTTAGTGTTCAACGTGTATCAGTCTGAGCAGATAATGTCACAACATTAGTTGCTTCGTGCTGGGGATGAAGGCAGAAGAGCTGCTGAATGGAACTGATGGAGGGTAGCCGTGGGCTGATGCTTGGCAGAGCAGCCAGCATCGGCCACCCCGAGGTCTGGTATTTGTTTTGACCATTAACTGTGACTGATTTACAGTCTGGTGTCAATAAAACCTCAGTGGATAACTTCGCTGTTGGCGGCGGCCTTGCATTGTGTCTGTGTTTGCTCTGCAGGGCAGTGCAGCCGCCTCCTCTCGCCCCAGCTCGGCTCACTGCAGGTCCTTCACGGCAACGGCACCGATGTGGGAACAGTGGTCACGTTCCAGTGCTCCGCCGAGCACCAGCTGGAGGGACCGGGCATCGTCACCTGCGTTTGGCAAGGGAACAGCACGCAGTGGACAGCCGGAGTGCCCTCCTGCAAGCGTAAGGTTCTTCCCAAACCGTGCCTCTCCCTCTGGGATGGGGTGCGTTCATTTTGCCCTGCCTACCCTGCCACGTTAGGATTCTTTCTAGATACCCGTGCAAAGAAAAAGACAAGTTCCGTTTTCTTCAAAGTTGCCCCACTGATGGTAATTCCACTCCATATATGTTCTGACATGTCATTATCACGACACACAGGAAAGATTCTGTTGGATTCATCCCTGATCTCATGTCACTGGTAGCGCCTGGAATAACTCTGCCTTTAGCTAAAAGCTGTATGCTTCTTTTGAGAATGTCTCGGTTTAGAGACAAGTTTAGGAGAAAAACACTCTGGAATGAATGTTTCCTCTAAAAAAAAGGGCTCCAACAATCCCTTTCCACCAATAAGAAATTAATACTAGTGGATGAAAGTGAAAAAAACAGCTGTTTATTGACAAACAGACTGCCCACATGGCACGGGAGAAAAAGTAAATAAATGCTAGATATTGAACTGTCAGACCTCAACACACACACCCTCCCACCCTGGGAAAAAAAACAAAACAAAACAAAACCAAACAAACAACAACACCAAAAAAAAACAACAAAAAAACAAAACAAAACAAAAAAAAACCCACAAAAAAAAACCCCCACAACAACTGCAACTCCAGAGCAGGATAAAAACCCACAATGGCCGGTGGGGAGAAAGATGACACCAGCTCCTGCCTCAGGGAAAAAACCAAAAGGTTCACGCAGCAGCTCGTGCAAACAGATGGGAAGCCGGTGAATCTGTGGTGTTGGTCCCTTGTCCACAGCCACAAGCAGTGAAGCAGATGTGCTTTCCCTCCACGGCTCGGGTTTTTTCTCAGGTCTGGGGCCAAAAAGGAGCAGCCCCTCTCTCCCGCCGGGCCTGGCTGATTCTTCTCTTGTCACTTGTTCTCTCTCATCTTGGACCAAAACCGAACCGTCCAATTCACCTCGAAAAGCAGCTGAAGGATTGCTGCTGCAGCCTCTCCAAGCCCAGGAAAAAGAAAGAAAAAAAACCAAAACAAATTTCTGCCTCGGCTAACCAAAAAACCCAAACTAGCCAAGCAAAACCCAGAATGCACCACCCCAACACTATGGGAATGACCAACTGATGTGCAAGCATATTTGTGAACCTCTTATCTCCTGGCAGTCTTTTCTGACAATGTTTTTGCTGTAAAAGAAGCATGGTGATATTTTTTTAACAATTCTTGGTTGTTGCACTGCATGGGAAATTTACCATATAGAGAAATAGTGTCTGAATGACAACAGCATTAACTATCTTTTAGCTGTGTTTCTGCTTGTTTATTATAAGGCTGTTAATAGTTCGACCAGAAGTAGACCCAAGCAAAACTTGGTACCTCTGAGCTTTGAGGTGCCTCAGACCTTGTGTCATTTCAAATCCCCAGTGGATATATTGCTCTTACAGACACTTAGTGCTCTCTCCCACACTCAGCTATTCTTACCTCTTCTTTGGACATCCCATGAAAGAAAAAATGAGAGAAATCCTTCCCCCAGAGGCTGTAGAAATATAATGCATTGTGTGGAGCTCAGCTGAACCATTTGTGATGCTGGTCATTGTGACATTGGGAGAACTAGCTGAGTTTTGAAGCAAGACATGCTTACTGCTCCAAGTGAGTTGGCATTATGAGAGATGTGCGTTAGTCGTGCCACATCGCATTCCTACTCCTCCTTTGTCTGAATAACTCACTTCGAGCATCAGATCCCTGTGAACACTCAGCCCTGCATGTCACTTCTTCCATCCTGCATCTTTCCCCAAACAGAGGAAGACCTGTTGTTTGCTGCCTGCCAAAGAGGATGTAATTACATGGGACTGTCCTTGCTCTAAATGGCTTCTTTAAGCCCATTTACCCGTGTTAGTATTCGTTTCTGTAGCTTCAGTCCTTGTTAATAAAGAGTCTGCAGCTCATCTGCATTTGATCTGCCAGCAGACTTGTGCTTTTAAGCTACTGCAGTGCTAAGGGCACCGTGTTTAATTAATTGCAGTGGTGAAATGCTTGTGAACAATTAATTAGTAACTTATAAACAGGAGATTTTTACATAGTCCGGTTTGAGGCTTGCATAGGTCAAAGCTGAAGCCAAGATTCTCTGGTATCTTGACACATAGTAATGTGAAAGTCCTCACTGAGCAGAAGTGTGAAGCAGGCAGGTTTCAGCCTGGTTTAATGAAAATGTGAAAGATAAATTCATGGACTGATCTTAGAATTGTTTCTGTGTTTGCTTTGCTGCAGCCATATCAAAATACGAGACTTTTGGCTTTAAGGTCGCAGTGATTGCCTCCATTGTGAGCTGTGCTGTCATTCTGCTGATGTCCATGGCTTTCTTAACTTGCTGTCTGATCAAGTGTGCGAAGAAAAGTGAGAGGAGGAGAACTCAAAGGTATGTCAAGAAGACAGTTTTAATAACTGTAAGAGTGTACATCATATGGACCCCATTGCTGTGATAGCGAGTGCTTCAAAAGATTTGCTGCTTGCAGCACTGCAATGATGTTAATTACTTAAAATCCTTAATTTGTAGGTCAGGCTTTAGGCATAGGAGAACTTGAAATTCCAGAGTATTTAAATACCTGATGCCTGTTAGTATCAGATAACCTCAGCAGGCCTAGGCAGATACGGATTTACCCAGGATTATGTAGGAGCTGAACACACAAATCTTATTTTCTGGCGCAGCATTTCTCTCCTCAAGTTATTGAAGATTGGCAGTGTTTCCCCTTTTCTCTATTTCTTTCTTTTCTTTTTTCCTTTCTTTCTTTGAACACTCTCGGAAATGGAATCTCCCTGTGTCATAGCCATCCAAGGCCTCACCATCTGCAGAGCATCCTCAAAGCTGTCCCAGCGTGGGGCTGAAGGACGGAGGATTTTGTCTTCTGGCTTGGAGGACAAATCAGTGGATTATAAATATGAACAGGAAAAAGTCACATTTTCAATCCAGTTCATTATAAAAACTCAGTGTGGATAGTGTCAGCAGGAGCACATTTGCCTGTAGGCTGGAGCCAAGCTACTGTTCCTCATGAGAGCATCCACCTACAGTCACTGCTGCAGAAAGACTTCCACAGGAACTTGGTTTCTGTCTCACTTTTCTTGCTGGTTATTCCCACCAGGGCCTCCAGTGGAGTGGAAGGAGACTGGGGAAGACAGTAGTGAAGGTTTCTATGCTGAACTGTGATTTATCTGAAGCTGTGTGGGAACCAGCTGAAGGGGGAACTTCTGTCACTTGAAATCCAAGTGTAGCCAAAATAGAGATTTTCTGTTTCTCTTAAAAGATTTTTTTGTGTCAAAAAATAAAAGTCCTTAGTGTCAGTCATAATATTCAGGTTTTTACTGGTAGCATGAAATAAGTTGCTTTGAAATGAAAGGTTAATTGACATTTTTGGAATTGCCACTTTTCTTTTTGATAAGACTATTCATATCACAGTCCTTTTTTTCATTTATCTTAAATGAAGTTTTGTAAAAACTAGCCATTCTCATTATTGTGATGACTTGATATTTTTTCCTCTTACAAAAGAAAAGCCCTTCACACTGGACATAATGAGCTGATTCTGTTATCAGGCTGTAAAATTATTCCTTTTGCTGAGACCTTCTCAGTTCCCTGCTCTCCTGTGCTTCTTTCCCTGTCTCGTGAAGGAGCTGCTCCATCCCATTGGCAACAGAGCCCAGCTCCAAGGAGAAACTTGGGGGCAGTGCAGGCATTGTGTATCTTATCCCTTCTGTCAGAAAGAATTGAAGTCACGTACAAACTGTCAGTGTCATGGGAGAAAAAGTAATATAACCCTGTGCAAAACTTGTCAGGTGGAGTGGAAGCATCTCTGTTGGTAATGGAGGTGGAAAAGTGGATTGACTTCTGAATGCACAAATCATTAATCTGACAAAAAGCTGCAGGCTTGATAACTTAATACTAAATGAGAACTCTTGGGGAGGAAATAATGAAGTAAGTGTCTCTTAGACCAGATCTGAAAGATGAGGTAATCTCTACCTATGGAGCAGAGACGATCTCCTCACCTTGCCTGTAGCTCTGAGGCCTGCATGTTTGCTTCTTTTGACTCTTAGTTGGTCACCTAAGAGATCATCTCTGCCTGCCTGCCTTGCATGGTGTCTAATGATCTTTGAAGTGCCATCTTGTGTTTAATAGAGTCATAGAATCATTAGGATTGGAAAAGACCCTTAAATTGAACTGTCAACACAGCACTAACACCATGTTCACAGCTAAACTGCCACATCCACATGTTTTTGAAGAGAAAAGGGACGAAGGCTGCTGAAAGTCCTCCCACCATTCAGCCTCCTCATAGATCCTACTGAGGAAGTGTGGCTGCTGTTTTCTTTGGAAAGAGCAGGATTGCTTCCCAAGAAGACAGAAATGGGACCAAAATCAGCATCGCCAGTTCTCACAATTTGATCTTCTCCCATCAGCCAGTGAGAGTGTCTGTGATTCTGTGAGTCTTAGACTTCTTTTAAAACAAGAAAAGAAATGGTGGATTTATTTTTTTTTTTCTCGCCTCAGAGTTGCAGAGAGCAGCATGAAAACAGCTCTGAACATTTCCAAAAGAGAATTCTGACAGTGAGGGAATATGCCCTATGCTTAACAAAGGCAACACTACCTGTCCCCTCCATTTTTAAGCCAATATCTTTTTAACCTGCCTGGTGATTTTGGAAACATTAAGAATAAGCAGTGATGCAAAAAGTCACAGAAAATAATTTTTTTTCCTGAAATAATTTATCCCATAAAATGGAGATTATATGAAGTCTTTTCACACACAACAGTTTGTGGCCTGATGTCACTGTTGAGGGTTTATTAGAACACTGACACATCATCCCACCTTATATGACTTTTCTTACTACATGTAGTCTGGAAAAACACTGAATCAAATGGACATAATTCTTGGAGGTTTGTTCCTTTGAACTCTCCACTGGTGCTCATAAGAAAATTCTTCTCATTTTCTTGTCTGTTTGCTTTTTTTTTGAGGAGTGCTGGACAGTACTTAAAATAACACTATTTTACACAATAATATTTATGCTATTGAAGAACTCCCTATCTTAGGGTGTTATTTAAATCTCTACAAGTTTGGCTTACACATGAAGTTCAGCACGTGTTTAAGTGCTTTCTTCAGTAAACCTGGAATGAGATTTAAGCTCTAGAGAGTCAGGTCTGTGGTCAGATGACAGCTCAGCTGTACAGCCATATATGACAAAACTGTTTCTACTGCTTGGTATATTCACAGAGAAATGCAGCTGTGGTACCAGCTGAGGACTGAAGAACTAGAGCACATGCAAGCTGCTTACTTTGGTTTTAAGGGAAGAAACAATAACAACAACAGCAAGAAGCTCAGGAATACATCCGTATTTGGTGACGTGACTGACATGGCATATGATAACCAAGGCTTGTACAGGTAAGGCTGCTAAAATAAAGTAGGTTTGAATGAGTTGATGGGAACCTGGCTAATCACTAACCAGAGCTAAAACCAGCTATGAGAGCAGGTATATCAGTCTGTGCACCCTTAGCCAAAAGGATGACTGTTTTGCGTATGGAGAGTGGGCACTGCTTCTAATCAGAGATGGAAGTGTCATTAAAGGTGGTTCTGAATAAAACTGTCCTGGAATTGCTCTTGGACAGAGCAATTTATTTATACCTTGTTCCCTTTTTCCACTCGAATAAGAGCTGTTTAATCAAGTAATTTCAAGTGATTTCTATTCTTTAATTCTGTAAAATGAATAGACATGCAAGGTGAGATGGGGGAATTCTGCTGACAGATTTCATGAAGACAACAAATGGCCTGTCAGTTTTGTATTTTACTTGCAAGATTTTTTTTAGTGTGTGTAACAAATTAGGCTAAATTTCCTCATCCTGTGTTCATCTGGCTTACTGGGAACAGGAGAACAGTGCAGGCACTGGGGAGGTGCAAACATGGAGCTTGGCTGTGCTGGGAGGACCAGAATGAAAGGACACATTACCTGTCTGTGTGATTGCTGTGGTACCGTTTCCCCTCCAGTGTGAGGTGGGAATGTTGGCAGCCTGTGCCTGGAGGAAATCTCTAAACCTGGGTGGGTGTTGCTGCAGTGGTGAAGCTGTTACCGTATTGATTGTCCAAAGAAATAAATACAGGCATGTGGCATGGTTGGAAAACAGCAGCAAAACTGAGGGCAGGCAGTCCCAAAGGAAAGATTCCATATATTTCTGCATATTCATGGTCAAGAACCAAAAGAGAATTTAACCAAGACTCCTCAGGGAGGGTTCAGGCTTGATGTGAGTAGGCATTTGTGTACCAAGAGGGTGGTCAGACCCTGGAACAGGGTCCTGGAGAGGGGGTCAATGTTGGTGGCCCGAACTGGCATTGCTCAAGGGGCATTTGGACAATGCCCTTAGTAACGAGCTTTAGTTTTTGGTCAGCCCTAAAGGGGTCAGGCAGTTGGACCCAATGATCCTTGTGAGTCCCTTCCCACTGAAATATTTCAGTCTAGTCTAGTGTAGTCTACTGTTGTCTATCAGAACCCTATCCCTATTCTATCCTACCCTATCCTCTTGTGTTAAGGTTTCAGACATTTGGAGGAATTGCCCAATGCATCATGAGATCTCCAAGCACAGCAGCAATCCTGCTTGGTTTTTCTAGGCAGGAGCTGTCTGAAGAAGGACAGGGGATGAATCCTCTCCTCCCTGCCTTTTCCAGAGCTGTGGTACATGCTGTTTTCTGCAACCCAGCCAAGGGAAGTGGCTCTGCACCCCACTTAGAAGGGGAAGTTGAGATGAGTGCTGCCCATGTCTGACAAGGGAGTAGGTGGAGGCCTGACAAATTCAGTCATTTTTATGATAGCTTTCTCTCTTTTCTTGAAGAAACTGTTCTGCTGCTTCTTGTAGCATATGAAGTATCTGGAAGAGTAAGAACTCCTCCACCCTTGAAGAAGACTCTCTTGAGTATATCTTAATTTATTTTTTACTAGAAAAGCATGTAGGTCGTGCTACTTTTCAGACTTAATTGAATAGATTTTGAGATTAACATTTTGATTCAGCACTTCAGGGTCAAAGTGCTGTAAGAAGAGATAAAATAAAAAGCTAATTCTTTTAGGTAAGGCAATATAAAATAAAAATTCAATTATCTCAGGCAGGTAAGGTATTAACAAATACGGATTTACAAAACAAATAAAGGTTTGCAGACAAATTTAGGATTAAAGCACTCTAATCAGTTAAAGAGGGGCCTTAGCATGCTGACGAGATAATTTTGGCTGCAGTGAGGTGGCACAATATGGGTGCAGAGTGCTGATGTGCAGAGGTTATAAATAACAGAGAAGCCCAGCTGTGTGACTGTAGGGGCTCCACTGTGCTGTTCTGGACCTGGCTGACACAAAATGAGAACTTTCTCCCCTCATGTTTGAAACATATCACAAACATCATGAATATGTAGTTTTGCAGGGAAACATTGAATTTTAGTAGCAACTGCTTTAATTAAAATGATCCTCATTCTGACTGCTTTTCTGGTTGAACAAATTGCTTTAAAATGATAAGAAATATGTGTACAAATACCCAGGATCATTAACTACAGAGTGCTGTCACTCCAGATGCCACCTCTTTCATTTGGATGTAAAGAATCATAATGAGGATGAACATACCAGTTTTTGGCAGAAGGTGTGATGTGCATGAGCTGCAAGTACTTACAGCATATTTGCTCTATTATATTATTGAAAACACTAAATAATGTTGAGCAGGGAAAAACAAGTTACAGATCATGGTGCTGCTGGGAGGGAGGTGTTTCCCCAGCATTGCTTCTGAGAAGTTCAGAGCAGCAGAGATAGCACTTTTCTCTGTGGTGCAGAGGTTTGAGCCAGATTAGCTGAAAACAAGGGTCTGTGTCTAGGGAAGGGAGATTAGCTGCAGCCCTGGGCCATGTAGTTAGAGGAGAACAATGTCCATGACAAAGCCTCCAAAGCAGTCCCCAGGAGGACTGCTGGGCAGAGGGCTTGTCAGCATCTTGGCAATGGCTCTCAGAGCCTGACTGCAAGATGTTATTTTTGAGTCAATTATTTTCTGATGAAGAATAATACCTGACCCTGCAGTAACTCTTCTCTGGAGCACTTGCTTGGGCACCCACCACCCAAGACAAACAGCCCTCTGCCATCCCAGCAAGCAGCAATGTGGGAGAGCTAGGATCAGCCATCTGCCCAAGAAGGAAGGTTGTCCTCTGCCCCATGACAGGCACAGGGTAAAATATCAGTAAAGAGAAACTTAATGGCAGCTGTCCTTCCTCTGTGCCAGCTGCTAGTAGTGTTTGAGAGATGAAGGTCACTGAGATGCTATGTTAAAGAAATGGGTATCCAAAAGAAGAGTGGGGTCAGCTTAATGCTGGCAGGGGCTACGCTCGCCCACTGCTCATGGTCAGCTGCAGCTGCTCCCCAGGTGAAGGTGTTCCAGGGCTTGACAGATCTTTCTGTGAAGAATTTTTCCCAATATCCAAGCTAAACCTCCCCCAAAATGACAGAGCTTAAAAAGTGCCTTCAGTTTTCAGCAAGGAGGCAAAGCTTCACAGCAAACTAGTGCAACAGCCTTAGCAGAGCTGTTGCTCTAGGAATACAGGGTGAGGAAACGCAAATAAGCAATTGCTCTGATAAAACAGCAAACCCTTCTGGCATTAAGAGACATTAAAAAACCAGGCACTCCTCTTTTGGAACCTATTTATATATCAGCATGTGTAGAAGATTCTGTCCCAGGAGCAGCACAGATAGCAAGTGTAAAGAAATCGCTGAGAGAGCTCATTTCAGTTTGCATCATCTTCCTAGTGATGGTCAGAAATAGCCACACCTTGGCTCTGTTGCTCTGCTTTTCAGTGTAAAAGTCCTGTAACCTTTTCTGGAATAGATACTCCCTTGACTCAAGGGATGTGTTGAATTTTTGTAAGGGAGAATTGATGATCCAGCATTTTCCATACTCAGGAGAACTGAATGTAGCTGTACACTAACTCCTTTTCATTCTCTGTCAGCTAAGATGACAACCAGAAAAAAAAGTAGTCCAGCTCAAAAATGCAATCTAATGCTCTAAAGAGCATCAAAGAAATTTGGTGTGGTTTTTTGTCTAGCGTGGAAGCATTTGGAAGAAGTTGGACATTCCAAATTTGGACTGCTTAGAGGTGAACTATTTTTCACAGCTCTAAGTCAAGTTACAAAACATTATCTGTGAAGTAGCTGATCTGGCTGCAGAAGCTAGTCAAATGGAAAAGCCCATGTCTCAGTAGGGTTAAAGTCCTCCTTTCAGCTATTGACGCACCTGGAGCATATTACCAAGAAGAAAAAATCCTTCTGCAGAGAAGCAGGCTGGTATATTCTCCCTCAGAAGATATTTTCAGTCGCTAAAATTTTTGTACCAGAGACCTTTCTGACTACAAGATGCTTTACCATTCTACCTGGTAAAAAGCAAATAAGGGCAATCCAACAACAAAGAATTCCAACTGAAAAGGTTTTGTAAAAAATCACACAGCTAGCATGTTATTAGGAGAGGCAGCTCAGCATTTTCAGCATCACTGTGGGGTTTAATGCTGCATCACATAGAGCATGCATTGATACAATGATATGGAATTGATCAGTTCCCTACACGAAATGTTTGATTGCATGGCACCATGAAGGGGAGGAGACCCAGCAGAGGAGAGGGGCAGATTTCCTTTCCCTTATTTTCCCAGTTTTTCCCCATGACTGGTCCAGCCTTGAGCTCTTCTATTCATGGAGTTGTTCTTTTTTTACCTCTTGTTTTTCCTGTGCTCTGTGTTCCCCACCACCACCTTTTAGAGGCTCAGATCTTCCCAGTACCTTTCAACATGCAAGTTTCAAAGAAAGCTGAGACAGGGGAAGTGAGCTGTGGTTTCACCTTGGGGCCATGTTAGAAGGGTAGGATAAACTGGCTTTTAAGTTACACCCATTTCTGAATTTCAGTCTTAACTGTCATCGCAAGAGCTCAAAGGGGGTATGTACAGGAACATGTGCTTTCAATAGTGCTGCTATTATTTTCATAATGCTTTCCTGATTACCCCAGGGTCTTGTACAAAGCCACTAGGCATACAGCAAGAAAAAATCCCCTCCCATCCTCTAGTATAAAAGCTGTTTTGAGAGGCAGTGCCAGCAGCAGGCAGCTTTGTGGCTGCGTTCTCACACGTCTCGGATGTCCTGTTAACAGTGTTTTCCCTCCAGCAAGGAGCAGCTCTCAAGTCACACAGAAAAATATTCTTGTGAATCCTCTAAATCCCATTGACAAATGTTGTGATGGCTATTCTTCTCCCCTGATGGGAGCTCCAAATTTTATCTGTCAGATAAAGGCTGTCCTTGTCAAATGCATCATGCACTTGGCTGTGCAGTGCCCAGGGCAGGTTTATATTGCCAGGTAAGGGTGCAGAGAAGGGTTCTGATCCTCTTGCTGTGGTGTTTTGAAGTAGCCAGTTGGGAACTGGAGTTAAGGAAAGTTAAAGTGCTTGAAAATACAGTCATGCTTATTCAGGACAAAGTACAAAGCTTCCAAGGATGAGAGAGCAAACTGAAGACTGTGTCTGACTGAAGGTCATGCACACAGAGCAAAGCCCACTGCCTGCACAGTTGTCCCTTGGTGACACTGCAACCCTCTTAATAGCTCTTCTCATCCTCTGCTGAGGTGAAACCCCACTGGCTTCACTGTCCCTCTGATGTCCTCAGGGTTTAATCTATTGCAGGGAAGAGAGGTGCCTGCTGTCTCACCCTACACTTACAGAACCACATAATGATGGAATGGTTTGGATGGAAAGGGGCCTTAAAGACTATCCCATTCATCCCCTTGCCATGGGCAGAGACACCTTCCACTAGACCAGGGTGCTCCAAGCCCCATCCAACCTGGCCTTGGACACTTCCAGGGATGGGGCAGCCACAGCTGCTCTGGACACCCTGTGCCAGTAGATGTCAATGAAAGCTTAATAGTTCCTGAAATGGGGGGAATGGGTTGCTAAGCCAGGAGTACATTTCTTCTCCAAGCACAGTTTTAGTCAGTTTGGGTTCCTGAGTGGTGGACTGAGGGTAATTGAAGTGTTTCAAACATAGAGGTTTATAGAGGAAAACATCAGAGTGGGATGACCTCTGCCCAGGTGGACTTACTTATTGCTCTAAAACCAGCGTAACTACACTTGAACTATAATTCTGGCAGAACAATTTGCAAAGACTTTTTTTTCAAAGGCTGTTTTGCTGGCCCAGGCAAAACTTTATTCCAGTCTTCTCTGTCTATGTGCTGCTTTGATTTGATTTTTATTTTGACCTTTGACTACCATCTCAAGAAGATGGAACTAAGTTCCTTATACTATAAAAAATTAAATAAGTGCACAAGAGAAAGTATCTCAGAAGATTTTCTTTTGGCAGTGAGGTGTGCAGCATTACCCCATGTAGCTTCTGTTCCCCGATGGCAGGTTGCGGGGTGCTCAGTGCTCGGTTGGTACCCAGCAAAAAGGTACTTGAGGTCTTGCTGAGGCTTTTACAGAGACACAATTATTTTCCCCATTGCTGCCAACTGGTTTTGATGCTGGGAAAAGCAATTCTTTATGGTACAGCACAAGTCATTTGCGAAACACCTGATGTGCCAATAAAATGCACAAATTCTGTACCTTCACCAGAATTATGAAATAGAAATAACTTTTCCCTTTGTGCTTACAGGTCCCAGGAAGAGTGGACTCAGGATGTCGTAGTTCCTGGGTGTTGCAAAGACAACAGTCACCTGCTGAAGGTAGCCGAGAACAGTGGTGCACCTGGGGCACACATGGTACCGAGACACAACACTGCACTGCAGACGGTGAACTCCATACACGTGGTTGAAGTCTACAGTCATAAGGATAGTTACAACAAACCAACCTGCCAGATACCTGGATAGCTGGTGTATGAAATGCAACTGCTTCTCTGGACCAAAATGAAATGTTGATAGAAATATGTGCCTTAAAGACAACATAGAAAGTTCATTATTCATATGAACTATAAGTTTTCTATATTCCAAGATGGTTATTTAAGAGAAATGCTTCAAGGTCTGATACAAATAAAGATGTGAATATTGGGGCTGTCAGTCCAGAGCTGTTCTCTGCAGTGTGCTGTGCAGTGTGACCATGGCAAAAGCATAATGCCCTTCTGCACAGCATAGAGGCATATTTGCCTCATATGAAGTTGCTGATAAAAATTGCACACCCCTCAGATTCCAATCTTCTCTGAATCAGTGGGTTTTGTAAGAATTTCAGAAAGAAAAGTCCCCCATATTTTTACAAAGTAGCATGATAGAACTACAAAATAATTTGGTTTTAATTAAATGCCCCATTGTTTTGTATCAGAAAGGTCTTTAATTCACCTGCTCTGTGTTTAGAGACCATGTAAGACTGGGTGCAGCAAAGGCCCATCTGCAGGTCTGCCAGCCTGTAGGAGAGGAGATGGCACATGGAGGGGTGTGGTGTGGTGCTGTGGCACACCCTGGGGCCCCCACCAGTGACCTCCTGTAGCTTCTACTGGTGTCCCAGTGCAAGAGCAGTTGGTGTGCAGGTGGGGACAGCAGTGCAGCCTTCCTGAAGCAGCCAGCTCGGGATCGCTGCAGCATCATCCCTGTGAGACCTCTCTAAATAAAGGGCTGAGGTAGCTTTTGAAAGCCTGCCTTCTTTTCCTGTTGTTAATCTGTACATCATGTGAGGAAACAAGGTGGGTTTTTTTCTTGTTTTATCCTTTTTGAATAGTTAAGTAACAGATACAGTGCTTTTTCTACTGTTTATATGCAAATAGATGTATCTACTACTTATAGTGTAGTTATTTTTGTTCCAGTTGAAGTCTTACTTACTACTATCATCAGTTGTCTGTTTAATGGGTATCATCACATCCCTCTTGTGGGTAGAAACATGACCTTATAGCAGGCTTGGTATGAATTCAGTATCCTCTTGGATTCCCTTGGTATGAATCCAGTGTCCTCTCACAACCTGCAGTTCTGAAGCTTCAGTTTTGAAATTCAAATTACTGTAGCTTGCTGGCAAATGCCCTCTTCTATCCTGGCTATACTCTGCAGAGATCAAAAACACGTGCTTGAAATTCAGTAAGATGGAACTTGCAGCAGAAGAGCTTTTTTCTTATTTCTAATAAGCTCAGTTCTACTGTACGTTACACCAAGGTGCACCCTGCAACACACTTCTCACTATACACTGCAAAAAGGAGAATGGATGTACTTCCCATCACTCCACCCAATTAAGTTCTCAAATCATCCAGTTAATACTAGCTAGTGTTTCTCAGGATATAGTTGTGCTGTGAACTATTCTACCTGCAGTTTTCAGTTGCCTGTCAGACCCAGACAGCTTCCCTACCCAGCAGTGTGGGCAGCAGGTCAAGGGAGATGGTTCTGCCTTTCTGCTCTGCTCTGGTAGGATCTCAGCCAAAGCTCTGTGTCCAGCTGTGGGGCCCCAGCATAGGAAGGACATGGAGCTGTTGGAGAGAGTCCAGAGGAGGCCACAGAGTTGCTCCAAGGGCTGGAGCTCCTCTGCTCTGGAGCCAGGCTGGGAGAGCTGGGGGTGCTCACCTGCAGAGGAAGAGACTCCAGGGAGAGCTCAGAGCCTCTTCCAGGGCCTAAAGGGGCTTCAGGAGAGCTGGAGAGGGACTGGGGACAAGGGGGAATAGTTCCCCACTTCCAGAAGGTTAGATGAGATACAGGAAAGAAATTCTTGTTTGAGAGGGTGGTGAGTGCCTTAGAAAATGGAAAAGAGCAAATCTAACTTTAATAAGGGGAGAGAAGAGAACCTCAAAAGGACCAGAATGGAAGGGTTTCTCTGATCCCCAGAAGTGTAGAACAAATGGTTAAACAAGTCCTTCGCAAAGATACATCTCAGCCTAGGATTAAAAAGAGTTACAGGCATGGGAGGGAGGTGTTCTGCCCTACTGGCAATATTATGCTTAAGGTACACATGTGAAGGGTGGCCAAGATATCCTTGATCCTGCCTCTCTGTAGCTCCTTTGAATTTCCTTCCTCTTCCCATCTCTATGATTATGTTCACAGAATTCCATTATTTAGTTCCCTGATGTTTTAATTTTATTATGTGGCTTTAAAATGCAGTAATATGCCTGCAAGTGAAATAAATTCCCTGTTGGGATGTTTGGGTCAACACTTTGTGTGAGCAGACAGCCTGGCTCCTGTTCTGCATGAGGCGAAGCTGAGTAATGTTGGATGGGACAAAAAGTGCACCCTTGAGCTCCCAGGGATGCTGGCAGGCATGGGAAGCACCCCAGAAGGCACGTAAATTCACTGTTCCTGTGCCAGAGCTAAATGACTATCATTTATTTGGGCAGCTAATGCAGGAGGCAGCAAAGTTACACCAAGATAAGGAAGCAACACCCAAACTGTTTGTGACAGATTTGTGGCTTGGCTCCCTCTGGGACTGTGCTTAGTTCTGATGGCTGCACCCCCTGGAGTTGGCTTTATTCCTCGTGCAAACATAATTTATTGTCAGAAGGGAAGTAAGTGCTGTGCGGGAAGGAGATGAAAGCAGCTGAGACTCTAAAATAGACATTTAAAACCTTGTAACCCGTAAATGTTTGCTGGCCGGTGGTTCCAGCTGGATTCAAGCTCCTAATTCTGCTACAGAACACTTGCATTTCCTTGTGTATTTTATACGACTGATGACTTGCACTCTGCTCACAGAAGTCTTTCCCACAGGACTTAAGCTGTATCTATGAGCTGGAGTCTGCAGTGGCCTCTAACCTGTTGCAGCGTGGGCAGATGGTAGGTTGCTGAAACCTTCCTGAAGCGTCTCCACGAGGAGAGCACTCCATGAAGCACACAGCAGATACCACACTCACATGCAGCAGCTGGTTATGTGAGACAGTGGAGGCAGGGAGGGTCTTTGTACAGGTTTCCAGTGGTTGTTTATTTCACCTACACACTGAAAAGGGTCCAGGGACAAAGACAGCAGAGGTAGAGAGTCCAGGACTATATACCGGTACAAAGGGGCAGAGCCAACAGCAACGACCAATCACCCGAAGGTGTGAGCAGGAAAAGGATTACAGTGACCAATAGGGAAACACAAGGGTAAACAGACAGGAGTACAGACCAAGGAGGGTACAAAGAACAAAGAAACTGCTAGAGCCTTGACCATATGGTTAACAGGTGGTTGAATGGCCAAGGGGCCAACAGGGGATGTGGCACTGGGGTTGACTGACAGCATGTCACAGGAGTCCATGGGAGAGGTTAAAGTCTAGGGGACATTCTTCCAGGGCATAGCCCCAGAAAGTCCCCTAGCAGGCCCATAGGCCTCCACAACTCCCCTTTCTTTATTTATTAAAAAGGTCTCTCCTATGGATTTCTGTAAACATTTAACTAAACAGGAAAACATAAACAAGACTATGACTACAACAACTAAAATTCCCAAAATCCCTTTTACAAAAGATAAAGCCATCTGCCCATCTGAGCGGACCGTAACACCCCCACAACTCTCCTTCAAGGATGACCCAAGAACTCTAAGGGACCTACACGAACCCATGCCCGGTACTGGGCTTTACTTCACACAGACTGCACACCATCCTCTCATTCATTCCTGGCTGTAGGGGTCAGATGAGGCCCACAGCTGGCACAGGGATGACTTCCATGTGAGGATGTGTACCTGAAGTGGCTTTGTTCCCTTCCCACAGCTTTGCAGAATGTCAGTTTGCCAAATGGGTCAACTGTTTATTTACACACCTATTTTAAGGGGAGGATACTCTAACAGCTTTATTTGCTTCCTATCTTCAAAGAATTCAGTTGTTTGGGTTTTTTAAAAATAATTAGCTGAGTATTTTTTTCATGGGTACAATTTGATTTGTGCTTTAGATAAGGAGCCAAGTGCAGTATTGAACATGTTTGTGAAGCTGGTTGTTCATTCTCCAGAATCTGTGCAAGATTTAGCAGGACTATTTGTGATCAGTATACATGGACTTATTCTACATGCCCATTATTCCCTTTTGCCAGGAATATGAGATACATAATTTTTTCATTATCTACATCATCTTCTTGTTTTACTAATGCTGTTAAAATTTCCAGTGATTGGGTATCAGAGCAGAACCAGGGGTGTGTAATTCACCAGGTACAAGGTCAATATACAGGAAGTTAAAACTCACCAGGGCTTTCCAGACCTGTGGATGCTCCAGGCTATCATAGACTATCCTGAGCGGAAATGGACCCTGAGGGATCATGGAGTCCACCCCCTGGTCCTGCCCAAACCCCCCAACAACCCCACCCTGGGCATCCCTGGCAGCACTGTCCAAACACACCCGGAGCTCTGGCAGCCTCGGGGCCGTGCCCCATTCCCTGGGGAGCCTGGGCAGTGCCCAGCACCCTCTGGGGGAGGTTTCATCCAAGTCAGTTCTGTTCCCATTTCACGGTTTGGCTTAACTGGTTAGGAATAAAGAGCTGGGAATTTGAAGCACAGCTTCTGCTTTTGTGTTTGGAGTCAGAGAACTTTTTTCTTCATCTCCTTCTAGCCAACAAAGTAATCATACCAGTAATCATAGTCTGACTATATAAATAAGATTGGAAAATAACCCATTTTATATGCAAAGCAACCCTAGAAATTATTAGCATACACACAAAAAGCCTTCATAGCTCTGAACAAACAAACATCTTGGTTTTCAGAGCTAATTACACGTCCCCTAAAATCACCAGCAAATTGCTGCTGACTGCCAGGCGCAGAGGAGCAGCCGCCCATCGCTGCCAGCGGAGCTCTGCCGGCTGTCACAGCTGGACTCGCTCCCTCCCTGTTTACTTTCGCTTCTCCAAGTTGCCCGTGACCTCCACTTATCCCGTCAAGGAGAATTGCACTGCGGCCGCTCCGCGTGGGACGTGTGCCGGGCGCGGTACACACCCACCCTGAAACCGATGGATGATGCTCTACAGAAGCTGTAAGTGCACATTTGTAACAAGGAATTTGAGCAAAACAAGGGTCTGAAAGGTGCAAATCTGTGGGAACAGGAGTTCAGGGACAAAGGGGCAGTGGCTCTGATGGGAGTGACCAACCCGTCACTGCCTTCACATTTTTCCCCCTTCTTAAGAGCTTGTTTTTGTAAATTATTGACTGAAACTTACTGGAGGGAGCCTAGTGCCCTATCTGACCTTTAAAGAAATACTTTATTGTATTTTCTTAAGCACAAAGAAAGACTGTTAGAGGAACTGCTTGCGCTATCTAGATTTAGTTTGTTGCTAAAGAGATTCAGTCCTCTGGCGGTGGGAAAACAACAAAGCGTATTGTGATCCAACAGTTAACAGATAAAACAAAACACTATATGATAATGTTGCCAGGACAAGGGTGTCATTTAGTAAGTCAAATAATTCATTCAAATAAACAAATCGGTCGCTTTAACGGGGGGAAACAGTACTGGCTTTTGAGATTAGCTAAGCAGGAAATCAGTCTGCTGGGAAATAAAACGTGGTGCAGGTCATTTCGCATGGCCACTAAATTCGGAGGCAGAACTCTGGAATGAATCAGAGTTTTGGAAGGGCACTGGGGTCTGCCAGGCAGCGGGGGTTCGCTCGCTCCGGGGCGGTTTGACGGGCGCCGTTCTCGCCTCGCTCGCCGTCACCGCGGCCGGGGTGCGGCTTCCCCACCCGGCTGTGCGCTGTGGCTGTCACGGGATGTGGCTGTCACCATGGGAGGGCCTTCGGGGCCGGCCCCAGCCCGGTCCTTCCCTCCCGGGAGCACGGGCACGGAGGCGGCCTCTGCTGTGGAGGTGTGGCTCCGCAAGGATCTGTCTGTGCAAAACGAACCTGACAGCGATCCTGCTGCAGAGGTCTTGCGTGCCACCGGCATGAGGAGGAGATATGTTTAACCTCTGCTTCTTGTGTATTTATCTGAGTCTGCAGGACAAAAATATCTCCAGGCAGTGTGGCACTGTACATCGCAGTATTCTTGAGGGATTGATTTTCACTTCCACTTCACTCACTGTGCTTTGAAATACTGTGTGCTGAAAAACATTTAGATTTATATTAGAGATTTCAGTCCCTATCACACTAAAATGACCAGGTTTTCTGTTTAGTGGTTTAGATCCCAGTAGTTTAAAAAGTTCTAAAAGCTTTTAAATTTAAAACTTCTAAAATCTCTAAAAGTTTCCAGGGAAACTTTTTAGCAGAGCACAAAATGCAATGAATTCACAGAGGTATAAAGGGGCCATAAAAACAAATCCTCAGCATGGCATTCTCCCACTGCTTCTTCGTATTAGGCAACCCCTCTTGCTGTAATGTTTGATATACATATGGAAGTGAATCGCAGAATACAAGAATGGTTTGGATTGGAAGGGACCTTAATCTTGTTCCAAACCCCTGCCACGGGCAGGGGCACTTTCCACTGTGCCAGGTAGCTCAGCCCCATCCAAAATATATCACAAAAGGAATTACAAAATTCCAAGTTCCTTTTCACAAGGTTCCTGTTTCTTTACTAAAATACGTTGCCAAAATCACACCAATGCAGGCGTGATCAAGGTCTCCATGTGCAATAATACTAATTTTAAAATGTATTTTCATGCTGTTAGGAAGATCTGGATTCCAGAGGGTAAATAGGATAAACTCAGGATGTATATACTCTACCGATCTTCTCAGGGATATGCATCTTGAATGTCACAGCATTTGACAATGCTTCAATCCTCTGCAGCATTCATCCCTAGCAAGTCATATTCTCTTCCATTCCTTGCTATGTAATTAATTGTCGATGAAATTTGGGGCAAATAGCAGGTTTTACATCCACAGATTTGCTTGTACTTTTTCACTCACAAAGTTAACTATCCCAATTAATTACATGCTTCACTGAAACTTTTTCTATGAGAGAAGTTGTCCCTGCTCCTTGGGCTTGAGTCACTACCTGCCCAATGTACCTTACGTTCAGCTGCACTTAAATGCGTGCTGTGCTGCAGCACAAGGAAAATATAAATTCTACATGGATGTTGTGAAGACGTAGACATAGTATTTTGGACAGTGTAAGTTCGTCTGGAAAAGGAAATCGCGGCTTTACTAATCATGCATTAATTGTTTAAAAACTCGTGGCTGTGCAAGTGTAAATTCGTGCTTCTACACGAGACGGGCTGGTGAGCACAGACATTTGAAGTTTTACCTCGAAGGTCAAGGCGATGGGAACCCCGGTGTGGGCTACGGGGGGGTTCAGGGGGGCCCGCCCCACTACCGCCCCGGCTACCCCCGGCCCTGCGCTCCGTTCCCCGCGCTCCACGCTTCCCCCGCCGCCTCCGGGCCCGGGAGGCGGTGCCCAGCGCCGGCCGCCCCGCCCCGGCCTGGCAGGAAGACCGAAGGCCGCCGTCCGAAGGCCGCAGCCCGCGGGCCGGGCGGGTCCGGGGGTGCCATGGCCGGTGAGTGCGGGACGGGCAGGGTCCGGGGATCCTCGGCGGCTTGGTGAGCGCCGCCGCGCTCCCAGACCCGGCCGGAGCCTGCGGGGCCGCAGCGCCGGTGTCGCGGTGTCCCCGCGCCCCGCAGTGGCCCCGCCTGCGCGGCGGCCCCGGCGGTTTGG
The DNA here is from genome assembly GCA_013400635.1 of Hypocryptadius cinnamomeus. Lineage (NCBI taxonomy): Eukaryota > Metazoa > Chordata > Aves > Passeriformes > Zosteropidae > Hypocryptadius > Hypocryptadius cinnamomeus. The sequence goes on along the minus strand of VYZP01065576.1, from coordinate 151,321 downwards.
TGCTGGGCGGGCCGCTGGGACGGCTGGGCGGGCTGGGCTGGGCGCGGGGCTCGGGGCAGCAGGGGCGTGCGGAGCCCCGGCCTGGTGTCTCCGGTGTAGTCGGGCAGTGCCACGTTTCACACCCTGGCACACTGGCTGCGTGTTGTGTGGCAGCGAAATCTGCTGTTTACTCCCAGCCTCCATCCAGCTCGCTGGAATTGTGCCTGTACACCTGGGGAGCACACAGGTTAGTTATCCTGGTGACATGGGGACCCGGTTCTTTTAGCCATCATATGGAGCTTGGAGGACTGGGACTGTGTGTAACCTAATGTCACACTCTAGTATCAGATGCTTTTTAATATTTTGCTCACTGCTGTTGTTGAAGTCTACAATTCCCTGACGACGGGTGGGTGTAGCCGGGTGGGCATCAGTCTCCTCCCAAGCACCAAGTGACAAGATGAGAGGTAACAGCTTCAGATTGCACCAGGGAGGTTTAGGTTGGATATTAAGGATAATTTATTCATTGAAAAGGTTGCCTAGGCCTGGTACGGGTTGCCCACGCCTGCTGTAGGCTTCCTAGGGCAGTGGTGGAGTCGCCATCCCTGGAAATGTTCAAAAAACACATGGATGTGGCACTCCAGGACATGGTTTAGTGCTAAACATGGTGATACTGGATTGATGGTTGGACTCAATAGTCTTAAGGTTCTTTTCCAACCTAAATGATTCTGTAATTCTCTTGACTTGCTGTCAGAAACCCTTGACTTCTGGTAACTTGCCAGTAGCACATGGCAGTGGGTGAGAGCAGCAGAGGAGGGTGGCATCTTGTTTTTCATCTCTCTGTCATCCTTTCAGCCCAGAGGAGCAGACCAGTTGCTCTTCGTGGGTGCATTTGCAAACCAGTGCCATCTGATCATCTCAAGACCATTTCTCTGCAGCCAGTCGTCTTCTTAAATCCTTGGCATCTGTTTCTTCGGGTCTTGAAAGGGAAAAGGCAAAACTAAATTAGTTTAAGCTAACATTTTGTTGAGAGTGATTTTTTCCTCTTTCCTGAGATGCTTCTGGAGGGAGTTGTCATGGACACATACAGATGGTTTGATCATCAGATACAAACCTTCCAGGTTTTGGTTGCCAGCTTTCCGCTATAATGTTTATGAAAATCACCCAGGAGTTTTACAGGAAGTAGCAGCTCGTGTTTGCACTACACAGCAGACACCACTGAGGTTTCTGGAATGGATGTTTGCAAGTTCTGTGTTTTACAGAGAACATCAGAGAGCTGCACTGGGTTTCGTGTCTGTTGTATTTAAATTTATTTCCTTAATGATCCTGTTTGTTTGATTGATAAACTTAAGAAGGCTTTTAAGGGGAAAACAAACTCAAGATGAAACCATAATAAAGATACAATGGTGTCAGAGTCAGTGTCTAGAGTCCTTATGTAAATATTAGTGGAGTTATTAATTGGGAGTGTGTACCTGCGTGCCTAAAGGTGGTTGGCAGCTCCCAGGGCCCAGGTGTGGATGAGAGTGCTTGCATGTTGCAGTGTGGCAGGGAAGGGCTCATCTCAGCCTACAAATTTGAAATGCAGCTGTATTTATTAATTTACTGTGATAAATATGAAGTGGCAGTGCAGCTCCTTAGGGCCCTGTGGCTTTATCCAGAAAGGCAGTGAAAGCAGATAATGAAGAAATGTGTGCAGGGGATTGTGACAAACAAAATCCTGTTTGATGTTTCTTGTACAGAAAGCAACATGAGGGTTTTTATGCTAAAAACAGTTAAGCAGAAACAAAATTACAAAGGGGTTTTTGGCAACCAGTATAACTTGAAAGTTCTGGTTTGCATTGTGCCAGTGGCTAGTGACAGCTTTCAGGGGCCACACACATCACCACAGGCATATAAAGCACGAGTGCAAGGGTTTGTCCAACATTTTGGCTGCTGCCAGGGTCTGGCGTGTCCCTTCCTCTGTTGGGAATTGTGTCTGACAAGCTCCCTGTTTGAAGAACTTAAGAAAGGGTGTCCCTGGTGTTTTTTCTGCAGGTGCTCTAGCAGACAGTCTTGCACCTTATGGTCATGTATGATAAGTTTTTTTATGAGCCTTGTTATTTCCAAGAGCAGAATGAGAGCATCCCACTGGATGGAAGAAGCATCTTGCAGGTGCCTTAAATGTCATAATCTGACTTCATAAGTGATAAAGAATTTTATCTTCAGTGATTTATTAGCTTTAAGGCTGTATTTGATTAAATATCCATCAGAGCTTGACTTCTAAATGATTCATAGCCTTCTCCCTTTGGAAGGAGAGAGGCAGTAGGAGTGACCAGTCAGAAGTTCTGATTTGTGTAATTTCAAGTGGATGAGTCTTTGAAAGCACATGGCAGTGTTATGTTTCCCTAACAGATAGTTTAGCTTGCTAATATTAGGTGGTGGTGATAATTTTATTTTAGCTATTTAATCACTGGTAGGAAAATGAAATGTATGGAATTTAAAAATGGCTTATTAATTAACTGCTGTGGTTTCTTCTGTGTTATTTTATCTCTAGATCAGTCATATTGTCATCGGCTGCAGCATGACATGTATTTCCTTACGAGCACTAGCCGACTGAATGAGCAAGTGGTTGATAAAATTGTTCTTCAGCTTAACAGAGTCTATCCCCAAATTCTTACCAATGAAGAAGCAGAAAAGGTAATTTGAGGAGTTTTGCTGTGTCTCTGACTGTTGTGTTGCTTGTGTGGGTCACTACCCCAGCTGCCCTCTTCCTGACACAACTCTTGGTGCTACATGCAGCCAACCTGCCTCACCTCCTGCTGGCTGACCAGTTGTGTCTGGCATCTCATGTAAGAGGAGCAGTCACAGGGCTGGCATGTTCCCTCTGCCAAGTGGTCGTGGCAGGTGCTCTCTTCAGCAGCAGTTTAATGCCACAGTCCCTGCCATGATCAGGGGCACACAATCGTGCAGCCAGTCCATGGGCAGGAGGGCACCCACCCTGTGACCACATGGCCGGCGTGCCTATCTCCTCCCATGAGGTGGTGTGGAGTGGCACACCAAATGATATGTGCTGCATCCATCTCTGCCCACAAAATCATCTGTATTAGCTCAATCAGTTTTGGTAACCAATTAATAATTTTAAGTATTGGTGGAGAAGGGGGAGGGGGGTGTTAGTCCCACTAGTAAGTGTGAAGCTGTGGGAAGTGGGTCGAGTTAATAGTATCTTGCATTGGTGCCACCATGTATGGAGGAAGGCCACCCTCCCTGATCTGAAGCTTTCAAAAATGGGTAGCTCTTTTTAGGGAGAAGAAACTTCTAATCTTGTGTGGAGACAAATTAAAGTCAGCTAAGAGCTTCTATAATAGTTTGTAGTTACCCTCTGCTGGCTTCATGTCTGCACAGAGTTTTGGTGTATCAGTATTTTAACATCAGGAAAAATAGGTCCAATTCTACCATAATCAAACTTCATGAGGACAATTAGTGTTTTGTGGTGTAGAGCAGAGCTAGATCATTTACTGAGCCAGTCTTGCCACTTCCCTCAAGAGCTTCAAAATAAACCCATAAAGAATCTGAAACATGAGTTGTGACTTCTGCACTTAGGCAGAAATGAACTGCTTTTTAATGGAAAAAGAAAAAGAAAATGGAAAAAGAAAAGTTTGTGTCAACTCTATTGATTGTTTAGGAAGCTTATAATCCCAGCTGTATCTGGTAGACCCTGTGGGAATTTTGTCAGAATAAGGAGTATTGTGTAAAATCTGTGCCATTCTTGTCCCGCTCAAGCAGCAGTTGTTCCTAACTCAGTATGCTACAAAGATTTTCCACTGTGCTGCTATGAAATATGATGTTGTGACAAGAATGGCTTTGGATTTTTTAAAAATAAACTGAAAACTGTTTGATGTGTAAGGCTAGGGATGCATTTTCCTTCTTTTTGTAAGGTCTCCTAATACTCATTGCATTTAGCACTACAGAAAAAAGGTATTTCCCACTGCAACTGTTTGCCAACCTGAGTAATGGGAATTTGTGCCTGTTGAAGTGGGCATACAGCAGCTAATTGGCTGGAAACAATAAAAAAACATGAAATACAAAATCTTGGGATGATGAACACTCTAGTACTGGGACTAGGATAAGCAGTATAAAGTGCCTTTTCAGGGATCATTGCTAGGCAGCTAAGGGCAAACTTGAAAGCAAACTTTATTTTAAATTGTACGATTTGCTGAAATATTCTATCTACAGCTGCCGGAATTAAACTGTAGAATAGCAAGTACCGTGTCAGCTTGGATGCAGGGAAGACACCAAATGCAGAATGTCTTTCACTTGATTGGAACAGAAAAAAAGCAGGAGAGACAAAGACAATATGCTCTCCATCAGACAGTGCTGACCACATGGAGCTCAGGGCTGTGCAGTACATGTATGTCCTTTTTAGGTTTCCCTTTTTGGCCCATTCCTTTAGTAAAATCAGAGAAGCACCATAAAGAAGCTACATAACTGGCATAGTGATGTAAAATTGATCTTTTAATCTCTCTTCTGTTTTAATCTCTTTTCTGATGGGCGCTTTTCTCTTGCAGTTCAGGAACCCAAAGGCATCACTCCATACCAGGCTCTCAGATCTGTTAAAACACCTCCAAAAGAAAGGAGACAGACACTGTCAGGAGTTTTACAGGGCTCTGCAGATCAATGCTGAACAGCTGTTTAATGACCTGCCAAGCAGGAAAATCTTGAGTAAGTTGATTCGGTTGTGGATTTCCTCACCAGTGTATTACAAAACCTAATTTCAGATGCAGTGTAGGTCATTTAAACAACCTAAACAGGTTATAAATAATACACATAAACAAGTTACTTAAATAATTTTTGGGGTGTACATTAATTCCTTCTGACTTGAGTTTTCCAAAAGCTGTAAGGGGATTTTGTAATGTAAAATTGTAATTTCCTTCATTTTGTCTTCCATTTTGAAAGAAGCAATTTGTATCTACCCAGCACAAACTGGTGGAGGACCATTTTCTTGCCTGCATGGAGAGGCTGCAGAGTTACCTCACATCCATACCTGAATCCTTTTGAACTGGGGAAGTCTGGGCCCATCCTGCCTCAGAATCTCAGATGAGCCCCAATCCCAACTGACTGAGCCTCGCAGCAGCTTGAAGGCAGTGCTTTGATCTGATGTTCACCTTGCAGAAGTTGAGCACTTTGAAGAATAGGCTCTTCAATCAAATTGTCTTGGATCTATCATTTTTACTTTGGTAGAGGTCAAGAAACAAGTTTTTCTGCCAGGCTGACTAGCAGTTAGCAGACAGCCTTTATGAATTAAGAGCAGTTTGAGAAGTCTTGGTGTAGTCACTAAGAAGAAAAATTTCACGACTGTTTTGATGTTTAAGAGTTGAAGCATTTTTAATGTTCAGTAGCACATTCAACAAGCCATTTTTGAAAATGTATCTTTACCAGGAGACTTGGATAGGGTCTGTGGGATGTTTTCACTTTTAGCTAGAGCAGAAACGTGCTCATCCTTGCACATGATTTGTGTGGTGACTCCAAGCTTTCCTCAGGTAAATGAGTAGGCAGGGTTAGAGTTCCTCATGTCCAGACTCTGCATAGCAAATGCCTGTGCTGCAAGTGCTTCACGTTAAACATACAGCTCCTTGTGGCATGCGAAAACAGTTTTGCTGCTGCTGCAAACTGCTGACTTCAGTTACCATCAAAAGTCATTAAATTCTCTGTTTTCTTGGTACACTCTTTCATGTTACCATCCTCAGAAGGATAAGGATAATTTAAAGAGTTAAAACATTACTGTGTGCTGAGGTTCGGCAGTTTCTTTCTGTTGACCTAAGAAATAAATATTGAGATGATTGTGTTAATATGCTTGCTGCTTCTTAGAGTTCTGTAATTAAAACAAATGTCTGCATTCTGGATTGAATGGTAAAGAAGCATCTGTGCAGCTTTTTAAGCTAAAACTGCAGACACCTTTATGCTTCAGGAAAAGCTCCTTTATCAATATTGAGGAGTAACTTTTCATTTAAGTGAACTTGGACATTTTCAATATTAATGGTATTATCCTTCAGACCTCCAACATGCACAATTTGTTACTTGAATGTTACTTCTTGGAAATGCTCAAGGGGTGTTCAAGGCCAAGATCTGTGGGGTCCTGAGCACTCCGGTCAGTGGAGGGTGTCCCTGCCCATGGCAGGAGGTTGGAACTAGATGGTTTTCAGGGTCTCTTCCAACTCAAACCATGCTATCATTCTATAATGCTCGTAGCAGTTGTTAAATTTAGCACAAAGCATTTAGAGAACTGCCACTATAATTTGTAAATATGAAGAACAAGGAGAATCACTAACATGGGGCTTTTGTTCTAAATGCAGACTGAGCTGAAACAAGCAGCATTACAAACACCTGGAGAAATTATCAGTGAGGACATGGATGAACCATGGATGGTTCATGGATGAACCCCGTAGTTCTGTAATAGATTACATGCAGCTACACACATACGACAGATTTTTTCAGCAGAGGAAATTCTGTCAAATATTTCTTTTTCATTTTTAAGACAGCTTTAAAATTCGTGCTAGAGCAAAATTTATTTGCCTGAAGTGTAAATTGCCAGTGAATTGTCTGGTAATGTCTGAACATTCCCACTAGAGGGAGGGTAAGGCACGCGGTATGGGCAGCCTCGGAGCTGTTGAAGCAAACGGGAGTTTCCAAGGGACTCAGAAAATGTTTCTATTTCTCTCCATGCCGACATAGACTTAAAGGATAAAGGCTCGGATCAGCCCCACGGAGTGATAGAAGTGGCAGAGGTTTGTCTGTGCTCTCCTGTGCAATGTGAGGATTTCCTAGCTGGAATTTCTAGGAAGGACATCAGCTCCTCAAAGGGGCAGGCTGGGTGAGGCTGCTGGGACACACCGAGCTCATGGAAGCTTTGCAGCAATACTTGCCGCTCCGGTGACTCTCAGGCTTCACAGCAAAGGGCACCAGATGCTTCTGTCCTGCTCCAGGGCCATACCCTGTCCCCCCATTGAGAGGGATATCCTTAGCAGGGGAGATGGATGTTGCCCTGTCGCTGCCTGGGTGGACAGGGCAGTTTTGGAGGCGCCTCTCCTACATCCTGGTGTCATGTGAAAGAAGGAGAGCAGTTGAAACCAATCAGTCTTAAAGTCTTCACTATTGACAGGCAGATTCAGAACTCTAACTTTTTTTCCTTTCCTTTGTTAACCCTCCTAGCCCTTTGACTGTTGGACTTGGTGATCGTAGAGGTCTTTTCCAACCTTTATGACTCTGTGATTGCATGACTAGAGAAAGGTTTGGTTAAAACAGTGTTGCAGATCAGTGATGTGTTATAGAAAGTCACTCCTCTGCCATGTCTGGTGACAGCTGTGCATCCCCCTTCCGCAGACAGCATAATCTCCACATCTGTTTGGCAAAGGCAGCTCTGAAAGGGTCTTTCTGCCCAGACTGGAAACTAGTGAACATCTTGTCCTAAGGCCAGCCTCCTTTTCTATTAGAATTCGCAGAAAGATAGAGGCTGAAATTACTTGTGCCAAGTGTTAGCATGTAGGACCTACAAAGTTTTAAAGAAGCTGGGCATGTGTTCAGCTGAGACCTACATTTAGTAAATATTCTACACCAAGAAGTTTTTTCTATGTGCTTTACCTGCTAAATACATCAATGCCCGGAGATTTGCTCAAGAACAAAGAATAGTGATAGATTAAATTATAGAGGTGTTTTCAGATTAGTGCATCTGTTAACAAAGAGTTTGTATGTATTACAATGAAAGCTGCTGGTATTGTGAATGATTATCTCCTGCTTTCCTAACTTAGGAAAAAAGTGTAATGTTATTTATGTGGTCAGTGCTTAAGTAGATCAGAGGTGGGGCTGCAGCTATTTGTAGTTGCATTCAGGTGACTCTGTGCCTATGTCTTTTGGTCAGTCCAGCTTTAACTCTAGCAATGGTTTACCATTGGAGGGGTTAATACTTTATGTCAATATTGGATATTTTTCTGAAATGTGGTGTTTTGCACCATTTTGCATGTGCTGATTATGTTTGTTTGTTTGCTTAAGCTGAATACTAACTTTTCATGTGTTGCTTTTATTTCTAGAAACCCCAGATCCCACAGAGATAGACACTGACAAGGAGCAATATATGCTAAATGACAGGGGTAAATAAATCATACAGTGTCACCGGATGGAATGGCTTTGCAGATTATGATGCAATTTATTATATCATGTAATTTGCACTGCATATAACAACTACTTTGGCTTATGATGTCTTTACTGTCACAAGTTAAGTAGAATTAATGGAGGAAAATGTACTGAGTTACTGTTGAGGAAAGCAGTGCCAGGAAATTGAAGAGACTGTAGAGTTTAATCAATGTTTACAATGGTATTACTTACACTATTACAGCTAAGCTCTTAATTTCCTGTGATTTCTTCAATACCTCAAAAGTAAGGTCTGTTCATTTTGCATAAGGCCATCAATAACTTTTTGATTCAACTTTCATTTTTTTTTTCAATCTTTTTTAAGCTCTCAATTTAACTGCAAGTCATTTGAAAGCAATGACAGAAAAGAAGGAAAAGCTTAAATATATTTTCCTTAGGAAAACATATTAATTAGTTTCACCTTCCTCTGTTCAATGCCAAATTACAGAGACAAATATTTTTTTCATGGTAGGATATTTTGAAAAGGAAGATTTCAAATAAAGATGAAGAGTTCTCACCATTTATAATGAGCTATTGTATCATTTAAGTTCAGTATTTTATTTTGAGATTTAGATACAATAATGAGAGATTCAAAACACCTTCTATGAATTATGCCTTTTTTGCAGTTTCCTGAGAGAAAACTGAAATAAGTAGCAGAAACACTGTTTAAATCAATGTATATTTTTGTCTGTGGTGGTGATGTTTCCATGAATATTGAACCAAATTGCTGTTCAGACTTTACACATTGCTGTTGCTGTCTGCAACATAACAGTACGGGATGAGCAGAGAAAGTGCTTGGAAATAAGAAAATGAAGTAGGTTTTCTTGGGTTTGTTTTTTATTGGTTTTTTTTTACTTATTACTTTTTTTTTTCTGACCTGGCTTCAGACTAGAGATTGTTTGGCCACTAGCCACCCTCCTTGGGAGGTTACATGCCAAAGAGCAACCAAATCCGTGCTCCTTTGCGGTTTCTCCAATGTCCTTGTCCATGCAGTCAGCTCCAGGAATTTGTTGAGGCAGTACACTTGTCCTTAAATTGATAGGTGTAGCTTAATTGTATCTACAAGTAGGTGTGTAGTTTAATTGTATCTTTGTTTCTAGTGAGATAGTAACTACAAATAGAGTATTAGGTAATAAAGAAGCAGATATAAATCTTCATGCTGTTTTGTCAGTGGTTAAGTATGAATTAGAAAGGTTTTACTGAACACCAGTACTGACCATCACCATTAAACTGTGTGTAATTCCAGGCAGGCAGTTTCCAGGAGATTTGGTGTGGATACTTTTCCTTAAATACCATAGTCTGTAGCTGGATGAGCAGAGGGGAACAAGGAATGGTGGCAAAGCAACTGTAGTAAAAATTAATTGCAGTCTAATATATGTGCTTCACAGTACATTAGCTACAGAACATACAGAATTGTGAATATGTTAGCTTCATTTGAATATGCTTAATTATGCATATTGATAGCAATTGGTGATTTGTGAACTGAGCTAAACTTCTGCTGCCCTGCTCTGTCTCAGTGTGTTTTCTTGCCGTTTTCTGTAGGCCCAGTGTTTTTCCTGGCATGTTTCAGCGTGGCTGCAGGACTGGCCCTTTTCTGGTACTGCTGTAACTCAGGTGAGCTTTTCAGGGGCTTATCCTGGCTGCCTTCTCTCAGCAGGGATGGAATGAGCTGGGCTCCTCATCTGACAGGAGCTGGGCTCCTCACCTAACAGGGTGGGTCAGGGTGTCATCATTCATTAATGAGCTCTGGATACAAATTGCGCAGCGAACATGCTGAGGTATAAATAATGGATATTTTGCCTACAGAAGATGCCACAAATAGGGGCACTTTTTAAATACAGTAGTCATGTGAACTCCTGTTGCTATAGCAATGGGTCATGATTCGCAGCAGTCATGAGACAGACCCAAAACCTTCTGGCTCCCACACCCCTTGGGAGCTGGTGGAAGCCTGGCCAGAGCTGAGGGATGCTGGCTGGATTTGCTGAGTTCCAGCAGCTACAGCTGTCCCCATGCTGCTGGCTCTGGGTGTTAGCTCTGACACCCAGTGTGACTTGACAGTCACCTGCTCCACACCATCCAGTGCTGTGCTCAGGGGTGAAGCTGCCCCCTTCCCTAACTGATCAGTCTCCTCTTCCTCTCTCAACTTGCAGCAATGAATCTGAACAGATTCCTTGTTCACCTCTCTTGGCAGTTGATTTCTACAAATTGAAGGAAATGGGCTTTCCTCTAGAGTTATTTTCAATTGGTTTTTATTTTTTGCAGATGCTCCTTATAGCTAAAATGAAATCTAACTGTGTTCACTTTCTCTTTTTCCTCTCATCCTTCCGTTTTAGAAACGCAAGTCATAGGAAGAGCCAGGAGAATCTTGGGTTTTTCTCCTATTATCATAGGAAGACACGTTAGAAATATTTGTATGTTGTATTTGGAAGACATGTCAAGAAATTAAGGAAAAGCTGTCTCTTTGCTTGTCTGTACAGTACACCGGCCAAAGGAAGCCAACAGTGCATAAAAATGTCCTGTACTCATGCCAAAGATTTTATTAACTAGCTTAATCAATAATTGCCTTGCCTCCAGATGTATTTGGAATTTCAGCTCTAAATGTCCTTCTTTATGGGAATGGACCGTTTATTTTTGTAAATGCTTGAAGTATTTATTGTTTGTATAAAAAATATTTTTATTACAAGCTTTAAAATGGTCTCTTAAGTGAGCATGGGTCTGAAGCCATGTTTGCATATGTGTTTTCTATGCTGGAATGAAGGATCACAACTGTTTGAAGAATTCTGGCCTTCCTTTTGTGATAACTAATTTTTAAGAAAAGAACTTAAACACATGCACTCAAAGCCCTTACTAAGAAATGGATCTCCATCTCAGAACTGTTTTGTCTAGACCCTTTATAGTCACTGCCTGAGCTCAGGTGGGCACTGGTACCTGTGAAAAGTTTATGGGGGCCAGTTCCCTTGATGTGTGCCTTGTATTCATTGTGTCTTCTGATTTCCTGTTGGTGCCTCATCCCAGTCTGCCTTGTTCCTGGTCTCGCACAGCTGCTGGCCCTGGTTTGAATACCCTGGAGCTGGTGCAGGCTGCATCCCAGCCCATGGGGTGTTCAGGGAATGGAATGTCTGACCTGAAGCACTTGAGATTACCAAGAAAGTGTTCCAGATTCATTTACCTTTTCCTTTCCCAGTGAAGTAAAGGGAGACTCTGCAGAGAGACCTGGACAAATTGGAGGGCTGGGCAATCACCAACCCAATGAAGTTCGACAAGGGAAGGTGTCGGATTCTGCACCTGGGATGGTGCAACCCTGGATGTATGGACAGGCTGGGGAATGAGATGCTGGAGAGCAGCACCTGAAAAGGGACCTGGGAAACCTGGTGGATGCAAAGTTGGATATGAGTCAGCAGTGCCCTGGCAGCCAGGGGTGACATTCCTGTTCTGGGGGGCACCAGGCCCAGCATGGCCAGTTGGGCCAGGGAGGGGATTATCCCTCTCTGCTCTGCACTGGGATGGCCTCACCTCGAGTGCTGGGGGCAGTTTGGGCATCACAATATAAGAAAGATATTAAACTACTAGAGAGCTTCAAAAGGACACTTCCAGGGATGGGGCAGCAACAGCTTCTCTGGGCAACCTGTGCCAGGGCTGGGGGAAGAATTCTTTCCCAGTATGGTACAGGAAAATTTACTGTGGCTAGTGCTGTATTTTCCTCCCTTCTTGAGGTTGCTTGAGATGAGGATGTCTCTCAGGGAAAAAAATGATCCAGAATGAGCTATGCCAAGGGTTAGAGCTAGAAGGAGGAAGAAAAAGCGAGTCTGGCGTCATCCTAGTGTTAAAGGACCTAACAGGAAAGAATAGGAAACAATCTCTTCCCTCATTAGTGCCAGTTATTAATTTGAACAGTGAATGTCAGGCTGCTTATACAATTGGCATGTGCACAGGCTGGGAGACATTCTTAGAATATTTTTCTTTCAGGAGCTTGCTTCTCTGCAAGCACATCTATGCAGCACATATGGACAGTGATAATTCCATTTTCAGCTCCTGGAGGAAGCACGTGTGCACCTGCATGGGAGTCAGGTCCTTCAGGCAAACAGTGTTACAGACATGGGAATAAATCGAGCAAGGTCTTGGATGAAGCTGTTTAGCTGCGGAATTCTGGTTTTCCTGGCAAATCAAGAACAGCTTGGCCTTCACTGCTGAAACTGTGCTGGTATTAATTTATAAACATGGTTCACACTTTGTGCAGGGAAGTTGTCCTGGCTGGGTTGTAGGTGGTTCCATGCCGAGGGTGGAGCCCATCCTTGTGAACACTGTGGCTGCCATGCTGTAGGCAGGAATTTGTACAGGAGCTAAGCAGGTACTGGTCTGAACCATGGAAATGGTTAAGGCCGAGTATGGGACCGTCTGTGTGCAGAGAGCTGGGAATCAAAGTGATAGATCCTACAAAGAATTCACACAATTCTGTTTAAAGCCAGACTGCTATTTAAAGGACTTGGTGAAGGATGATGTGCCTGATGAGATGGAGTGGGAATGAAGTGATGATTCATTCTGGGATGCACTGGGCTGCTTTACAGCTGCTGGATGGAGTTTGCAGTTAAAAGTGCCTTTGGCAAGACAAAGTTACTCCTTTTGTTTCTTGCAATTGTTGGGGTTTTTTCCCTATTGTAATAAATTGAAAACATATTTGGTCAAAATGTGCCATTGTGGATGCTTTTCCCTGCCATTCTGTGTGCACAGATGTTACTCCATGTTATGCCATGCCTTTGCTGTGCTGGCAAGAATCAGTTTGCTGCACTTCACAGGGCCCGTGTCCTGTATTAATTTCTCTGAATGTACATCTCCTTGAATCCTTTAGAAATTAATGTATTTCTTTTTGTAATAGGGTGAAGCTGTCAATTAAATTGAAATAAAATCTGAGAGAAGAATGCTGCTGTTTTTCTTGTAGTTAATGCACTGCTCTTCCTTGCAGAAGCAGCTCTTGGTTGTTGCCCTCCTGCGGCTGCTGACTGACCCCTCCTGGGTTCTCGCCTCTCATGGTTAAATTCTTCTGGGTATTTGCACCAGGATTTTTAACATTTGCACCTGATTTCAAAATTGCAGTTTTTCTGCTTAGTTTGTTTAGGGATCTGGAGTTAAACAGGGCTCATCAGTTCAAAAACTGGGTGTCTTGTGTGTCTTTGGGTTAATCCTTGATTTTGTGTCATTTTGGGAGTTCCAAGGGTCACTGCCCCTGAAGCCTTGGAGGCATACTGGTATTTGCTGTAAAGGGACATTTGAAGTGCTACTTGGACCACACAAAAAGGGACTTCATGTAAGGAAAACCATGTAGACCATTTTGTTACTGGCCTGTTCCTTTGGGTAAGGGGCCTCTATGAGCATCCCACCAAAGGATCTTCTTGCTGTAGCAGGAGAATCATGGGATCATAGAATTGTTCAGGTTGGAAAAGAGCTCTTAATATAATTAAGGCCGATCTGGCACCACCACCATGTTCACCATTAAACCATGTCCTAAAGTGCCATATCCACATGTTTTTTAAACACTTGCAGGAATGGTGACTTCACCACTGCCCTGGGCAGCCCGTGCCACGGCTGGACAGCCCTTTCCATGAAGAAATATTTCTTAATGTCAAATATAAGTTTCCCCTGACACAACTTGAAACCTTAGGTAGAATCACTAACTCACAGCTAGGATTATATCTGCTGGTAGAAGACTGGGGACAAGAGCCCCAGAGCTTGGCACTGGATTCTGTTGAACAGAGCCTGGGTGGTCATGGAGGAGGATCTCTGAGATAACTTCATCAGGAGGAGAAATCCTCTTCATCCTGTGCCCTTCTGTGGACTGACTCCCTGATGAGTGGGAACTGGACTCCCCTCCTTGCCTGCTGGTTTGTGGCCTTTTGGGGAGAGGAGCAGCTGTTAGTGAGAGGCTGTGCTTGTGCTGGTACGTGTGCTGAGTAGCATGCCCCAACCCTCTGCCGCTGCAGGAGCAGCCTTGTGCCAGGCCCCAGGTGAAGGGACTGGAGCATCACCAAGGTTTGGATATGAGCGAAACAACAGCCTGATGAAACTACAAAATGACAGGATTCAGGGGAGGGGGTAATTTTCCATCTTCATCTCACCCACTCAATAGGGATGTTATTAGAGCCAAATGAAAGGAAGATATCAGAGGCAGGAGATGAGACAGGTATGCGGCAACACTGCTCCAGTTAATTCAGTACCATTGCTTTGGCATAAAAGAACATTTTGGGTGAATCCTGAGCTGCCCTTGCTATTTTGGAGCACAGGCCACTTTACACTGTTGTCACAAGGAAAAGCTTTCTGCCATGGTGCTGTTGATAAATCTTTAATAACACTGTGTCTAGTAAAGCAAAAACCTTTCAGACTCAGTCTGTGCTTCATGAACTGGTAACAGGTGAAGTCAGGTGCCAGCAGCCAGTGTGCTGCTGCACATGAAACCTGCATAAATCACAGGTGAGACGTGTTCTCACGATTTACAGCAAATCCTCTCTTCTCCATAGCAAAAAATATTTCATCACACTCAGGTGGCTTTTTATTTTCCTTTTTAGCCCTGGTTTTAGCTACCCTGCAGGTCTCCTAGTGCTCCAGCCCTGCGGGCGCTGTCCGGAGGCTGCTCTGTGCCGTTCTGCGGTGCGTCACCTCCGGCCCTAGTGACGGCCGGGACGGGCAGGGCTGCTGGGTCCCCGTGGCTGCTCCCTGCTGAACGCTCCGCTGCAGCAGAAACAGAGACAGCTGATGTTGTTTCTCCTCTGTGGGCTCTGAGCTAATTCATTTTAAAAGCTCCTAGTGAAGGCTGGAAAAATGATGCCTGTGCCTCAAATATTCCTGATCCATAATAGTTGCATAGAGCTGGATTTTGTTTCACCTGTGCCTCGAGCTGGCTCACAGCCAATTTAACATGGCTACTTCGCTCTGCTCTGCAAGAACTCTTGTTCTGCCAGGAGGCAGAGAGATAACTTACATCAGATTGGAACCAAATTCAAAGTCCAGGTATAACAGGTAAAATTATAGCAGAAAATAATAATTATTATTAATAGTAATAATTTAGATAGCAGTTTTCTATGAAAGAATTGCAATGATATCTTTCAGGGTATTCCCAGGCCAGAAGCCCTGTGAAATACAAGTGAAACTCATCTTGGTGATCTCAGAGTCAATAAGAAAACAAGTAGGAAGTAAATTCCTCATTCTGAGCTGGATGAAATTCAGCCCTGGATGGGTCTAGGCTGGTGCTGACTCTGGAACGATGAACATGACACATCATT
This sequence comes from Hypocryptadius cinnamomeus, assembly GCA_013400635.1. Classification (NCBI taxonomy): domain Eukaryota; kingdom Metazoa; phylum Chordata; class Aves; order Passeriformes; family Zosteropidae; genus Hypocryptadius; species Hypocryptadius cinnamomeus. Next base: position 135,914 of record VYZP01065576.1, on the reverse strand, counting down.
CCATCACACCCTGTGTCTGCAAGTGAAGAGGATGTGCAAGTTAAGCAAAATATTATCAGTGGCATCAGGTTTGAAGATTGCAGGACCTCTGTGTGGTAACCAGGGTCCCTTCAAGAGGCTGTGAGGCATCCTACCAGTGCACCTGTGGGATGAGGGGCTTTCAAACCTGCTTTTCTACTAGCATGGAGAAGAAAGAATTTTATGGAGTACGAAGGAGAACAGTGACCCACACAGGTGCATTGTGGCTTGCTCCCAATGCTCCCCAGTTAGTGCACTTCACACAGTTTGTGAAGTTCAGTTATATTCCCAAGTCACGTTGCCAGGATTTGAAACTCTACAAGGGATGGAGAAGTCTGAGGGGATACAGTCATTTCTTTCCTGAGCGATGCTCTCCCTGGCATGCCTGGTGAATCATGTTTTCTGACACAGAAAAAAAACCCTCCTATTTCAGGGTAAAAACACATAGCTGTCTCCCTCCATATCTTCCATAAGTCCAGAACAAATCTGAAACATAAGGCCGTCCCAAGAGTTTAGATATTTTCATCCTTCATGCCAGAAACCTGTGGTAATGTTGGGTGGTGATGAAACTGATTTATTCTCAAATATTTTTGGTACCAGTGAAAATGTTTTGCAATGTTTCAGTAGTCCTGGTGTGGTGCTTCCTAGCATGGCACCATATTTACACTCACCTCTCAACTAGTTAAAACTTGTACCAATAAAAAGGGAGTGAGGCGACTTCTAGGCTGGAAGACTGGAAAAAAGAGGAGTGGAAAACATCAGGAAGGAGGCTGAATGAAAAAGGAATCTGAGTTTTTGCCATCTCCATTTCTGACAAAGCCTGATTTGCCTGATGAGGAGCTATTGATAACTCTCTGTTCCTGACTGGGAGCTGTGGCACTCTTCTTGGGAAGGCAGCCAGGTTAGTAAATAGTTCTTGTTATGAGAACACAAGGGAATAAAATGAACCATGAAAACAGGCCTTCAACAGACTGTGGAGGAAGAGAAAAGTGAATTCAAAATAACCCATAGTATCCAATAGGAGGGCAGGTAATGTTTTCTCACCACACTGTTAGGAAGTTGGATAATTATTGGTTAGATATTATTTTGAAAAGATTGCATCCTGTGTTTCACACCCTATCCTGCACTGACACATCAGTGACCCTCCCACTGGCATGGTCATGGACTAAGGGGGATGAGGAGGGTCATTTACAGATGAAGTCAGTCAAAAGTTGGACTCCATGATCTTTGATATCTCTTCCATCCTCAATGATTCAGTGAATCTGTGACTTTGTGATTTCATACAGTGAAAATAATTCGATCAGTGTGAAAATAAGAAATTCCTGCCAACAGCTGAAGCCTTTATATACCACATTTTTTCCTGTCTCTTCGCTGTAGATGAACTTCCAACAATGTGTGTTTGCTTCCTGACATGCCCAAGAGCTGTCTGCTGTCAATCAGCTTGAGTTGTTCGGTCAGCTCTGCCCATGCTTCTGCCCTCCCACCGCTGCCAGATGTGTTCCAATGTCAGGATGGGAATACTCAGTGATGGGGAGAGGAGTGAAACTCCAGGTACAGCTGACATGTCACCCTGCAGCACTTGGATGCAACCCAGCCTCTGATGGAAACTCTGCCCTAAGGCCTGCTGTGACCATGCTGTTATTTATCTCTTCCTGGAGTACCTTCTCTCATTTATTTCGGTTTACTTCTTTCTCTAGGGACGTCTCAGCTTCTGTCTCTGGTTTGGCTTTGTTGATCACCTGTGAATACTAATGGGCTCCAGCAAGAATGCTGCATGCACTGGGTGGTGGGGTCCTGGTGGTGGTGTGGCTCCCCCAGCCCCTTTTCAAGTTGCACCATGATCTGAGAAATGCACCTGGGCTCAGCTTCTCTTGGGCTTATCAGAAACGCCATCTGCTCCAGGAACTGGTGCTGTCCAATTCCTCTCAGTGCCCAACCTGACCCTCCCCTGGCAGAGTTTGAGGCCATTCTCTCTCCTCCTGGTTGTTTCCTGGGAGCAGAGCCAGATCCCCCTCAGCTGTCCCCTTCCTGCCAGGGAATTGTGCAGAGCCAAGAGGTTCCCCCTGAGCCTCCTTTTCTCCAGGCTGAGCCCCTTTCCCAGCTCTGTTCCCTTCTCTGGACACACTCCAGCCCCTCAAGCTCTTTCTTGTTCTGAGGGGCTCAAAACTGACCCCAAAATGTCCAGCACAGGGGATGGGCACTACCCTGGCCCTGCTGCCACACCAGTGCTGAACAGCCCAAGGTGCCCTGGTCCTTCTTACCCACCTGGGCTCCTGTTCAGTTACCGCAACCAGCACCCCCAGGGCCTTTCCTGCCGGCCCTTTCCAGCCCCTCTGGCTCAGCCTGGAGCTGCAGGGGCTGTTGTGACCCAGCGACAGGACCTGGCACTGGGCCTTGTTCAACCTCAGATCACTGGACTCGGATCCAGCCTCTCCAGATAAAACTATGGAGCCTTCCTGCCTGACCACATCAATACTCCCAGCAACCTTAGTGTCATCTGCAAACTCACTGAGGGTATAGTTGTTGTTAATTCAAACAACTGAATGGCAGTTGAGGGGATACAAAAACCAGGATGGTGTTTTCTGCTTCAGCCCATTTTATATAAGACTCAGCATCAGAATGAGCTCCAGCAGTGACCTGGTTTAGAAGACAAATAGAGTGAGTTCCAGTAAATGTGGTTGTTGTCACCTGCTTCAGTAAGTACAGCTACGCTGAAAATCCCAGCCCAGGCTATTCTGGATGCTGAAGGGACTAATGAGAAGGACCATGAGCAGTGCTCTCCCTGCCCAGAGCTTATGAAACAGGAGCAAACGGCTGACCTGGCACGAACTGCTCCCCACACAGCCTGGAAAATTCATCTCGCTTCATTATTGATGACCTCTTTTTAAAAGAGATATTTGCCTCCAACCAAGAACTCTGAAAAAGCACAGCAAACCAAAGAACGAGTCCAAGAATGAGTCAAACGTATGTATTTGTTTGCTGCCCCTCTGAGATACTTGCCTGGATTTTAAAGCAGCACCTGACTTAAAAGAATAATAATCCTGTGATTAAATTATTTATACTTGAAACCAACTTAGAGATGCTTCTGTCTGCTAAAAAATACATGAACTTTGAAGGCTTCAAAGACTTAGAATACAGATTTCACGTCTGAGAATGTTTTGCAAATCTTACTTAATCACAGTAAAAGACATGGGAAGCAGCATCAGAAGTGTGACAGCCATGAATGGGCATGAAGAGTCTTACAGCAGTTGGTGCTTTGTGACAAATAAATACAGGAAGGAAGTTGTCCTGCGTGCCTCATTCAGAACTTGTTCTGAGTTATGTTTACATTAGTACAGCCCACAAAATTAAACCACTGCCTGCTGGATACGGGTTAAATACATGTTACAATGGAAATGAAGCAACAAAAGACAAATTAGAAAATAAAAAAGAGTATATATTCCATTACTAATCACACAAGCTTGATTTGTTTTCTATTAGTAATTCTTACAGAACATATACATGGAAGTCTGGTACATCAGTGGGCTTTGAGACATACCCAAAGAGAAAGGTCAGTAACAGAACCTGTAAATGAGATGAGACACATGAAGTCAGTCTTCTATTCTTATGTACAAAGGAGATTTTGAAAATTGATGCCAAGAAAATTGATTCATACAAATCTACATCTTGCATCTACATAAAAGTGCAACCTAGAAAACTTAGATTGCAGGTATGATACTTTGGAAATAAAATTACTAAAATGTTTTTGTTGAAGAAATTCTTGTAACCTACACAATTATTAGCAACAGTGTATTTAGAAAAGGTGTGAGTCCCTGAGCCAGCAGGTAAGAGGCTAGAAGATATTTATAACTCTCTACATATATTTAAAAATAAAAATAAAAAAATTTATTTTGCTTTCAGCCATAAATTCATAAAAGGAACAAAACTGCAGCAATCGATGGGAAGAGAGAGAGGAAACTAGAGAGAAAAACTGAGTTCATTTTGCCATTTGAATTGCTGCTGACAGGCACTTGGTACCAGTTTAACAGGTAAAGTTCACCCTGGATCCTCCAGTTTACCAGTAGAGCCTAGAAAAGGTGGCACTTCTAATAGAGTTTCTAATAGAAATTTGATATAAGAAAGAACCTTTTACAATGAAGGTGGTGAGGCACTGGCACAGGGTGCCCAGAGAAGCTGTGGCTGCCCCTGGATCCCTGGAACTGTCCAAGGCCAGACTGGATGGGGCTTGGAGAAGCCTGGGACAGTGGAAGGTGTTCCTGCTCATGGAAGGGGATGGAACAAGATGACCTTTAAAGGTCCCTTGAATCCAAACTACTCTATGATTCAAATAAATACATATAAAGCACAGAAAACACAGAATAACAGTTCATGGTAAGAAACCATTAACAATTAGGTGATTTGTGTCTGTGCATGAAGGACAGGAAATTTTAAGTGTCTCCAGAAGAAACAATACAAATTATTACCTGTGAACAAAACTGGACAAAAGAATGCTGCTTGTTTCTGTTTGTCTCATCTTTCCTTTAGCTAGAGTGGGAAAAAAAGCAAAACAAAAAGCTGTGCAAAAGCACAGTTACCTTTACATGCTGCAAAGGAAGAGCCCTGCTGGGCTACAGAGTACATGGGCTTGGTGCCAAGCAGTGAAATAAAGGACAATGTGACCACGCCAGAATCAAAGACCTGACATTTCTTACTATCATGGAAATGACAAATTGCCACAAAAATCAAAGGCATGTAAAAAGAAAAGTCCTGTGAAATGTTACCAGATTATATTTCCTTGTTTCTTGAATTTATGTCACTTCTCTGAAAAAAAATTAAGTTTCTTCAGAAATTCAAATTACAATATTCCGGAAAAACAGCATCCTTGGGGCAAAGCTAACTTTTTCTTAGATGCCAAACAATTTAAATATTAACACATGGGAAAATTTCAGGTATACAAGTGTGTTGGAAGCTGAAGAAAGCTGCCTGGTGTGTCCAGCTTCTTCAAATTATTTTTCTTTCCCGTTCCTTTCTGTGTCCAGTGTAGCTGGCTCAACTGCAAATGGCATCTAAAATGAATGCTCCAGTTCTCTGAAACACAAAGATACTGATATTTTAGTGATACAGGAATTACAGTAAATGACACATTTACTTTAAAGGGGGAATTAAGTTTTCTGTGGAAAAGGGTGCAGAATAGTAAAGGTGAAGCCAGAACATGGTGGCCACCCACTTCTCTCAGGGTTTTGAGGAGACTGTGGCAACAGACTGAAAAACACTTATTTTTTAGGTTACATTCAGATGACCAAATGTTTTTAGCAAGGACAATGGGTACAAATGAGCAAACAACAGCTGTAATGTTCCAAAGCAATACAGAACTTTCACATTTAACAAGTCTGCAGCAAAAAATAGGTTCTGGACACCACATTTGGCTGTTTAATTAGGAAACTGCATGTGTGAGAGCATGGAGGCAGGAGCCCACAGCTTCTGGTTCTGTTCTGAGCTTCCTTATGTCTATTTCAGATCCTTGTCTCTGCCTCTGTCCCTGGTATTTTGTGTTTCGTCCAGTGAAGGCAGCTAAAATTCCAATAATCTTTCATGCAGCTCTCTTGGTTTTGCCAGTGTAATTTTGGGGTTAGTGCTTCAGTACTGCTTTAACTTGTACTGCTGAAGTCAACATTCTACCTGCATTTTGGATAATAGCTCAGATAATCCATGTGCTCTTCGCTGTTAAATTAAATACTTACTAGTCTGTTTGTAGTGACTATGGCCAGAAAATGCATTAAAATGATCTTGTTTCACTGCCAGAATTTCACAGGTTTTGGTTAAAGCAGAAAATTACACCCACACCCTGAGATAAATTACTGTAGTTCTTCATCTTCCTAAAAATCTTTTACAATTATTTCCCCCCATGCTGTTTTGACTGATGATAAATTTTGGTTTGGCTCCCATTTTTTGCTACAGATTTCTGCTGCACCTTTCATCTACAGATTCATGGTTTAAAGGCTTTGTATCTTCTTTTTCATGGAGAAAGGGTTTCCTGTAGAAGTTTGCACAAAGCAGTAATGTTACTTGCACGGGCTGTCTGTGTAGTACAGAGTGCAAGCATGGTCTGTCAGCCCAGTCATTCCTTCTTTGGGATGTCTGATTTTGTGCTGAGATTTGGGAGACCAAGTGTCAGAGCAATGTTGGCACGCACAGACTTAGCAGTGTTATTTTAAATGCAGATGTTGACCATAGTGCTTCTTGCATTACAAGCCTATAATTTAGGTTTATCTCCTCCCAAATTGCTCATCGTAGCTATGATGCTAGGAAGATACCCAGTTTGATCCCCATAATTCCTGCATTTATCCTTCTGTATAAGTAAAGAACAAAGCTGCAAGTGCAGGTAGAGCAACATTTATTGTCCAAAATGGCCACATGTGAAGTGATAGTGCTCATCTTTGTGAGCTTAGTCTCCCACACAGCAAAACCCTGTCCTGTGAAGGACAGAGGAGCCACATGATCTGGAGCCAGCACAGAAACTGAGAGGCTCCAGCATGTGCAGTGTTACATGTCAGATTTAACAGCCCTAGCTACTTGGAAACAGATTGTCTTCGGTGCTAAGTAACAGACTGGATGCAAACCTTCCTTAGAAAAAGGACAGGCATTTGGAGAAAGCAGAACAACGTTATTTCCCTTATTGTCTCAGTCAGCAGTAAGGAAAAGGAGTGGCTAGTCCAGGACAATCCTTACTCTTCCTACGGGTGACACATGTGCTGCCATCAACTTTTGAACTCCACATTCACAAACACATTGTAATAGCTTACCAGTTCCCAGGACCTTCTGCTTTTGCACTAATGGGAAGTGAGCTCAAGTATCTGCAAAAACTTCAACAGTACAGATCAGCCTGTGGCTGTTTCTAAAATGCCCCAGTGTGCCCTGCATTCCTGGATGCAGTGCTCCGCTACCTCATGCTGCAGGAGACCACACTCACCTGGTCCTTACTGTCTTGATGCTGGCTCAGCAACTGGTTTCTGCACTCCAAAGGCAGTGATGAAAATATTCACAACAACTATAATGAATACTAGTCCAGTTGCAAGGTTGTTGAGGAAATTCAGCTTTCCATGTTTTGCAGGGTTGTTAAGGTCATATTTTACTTCAAAGAGAAAGGAGAAAAAATGTTTAATGATATGTATATTTCAAAATCCAGAATAAAAGGTTTCATACTGCTGCTTTTACAGAATTTACCTTATGCTAAGCTATTCGGATCAGTCATATTTAAAAGGGAACTCAGATTCTGCAGTGTCAGGGAAAGTGCCAAGGGGAAGGTCTGTAACCACAAGGAGCTTATTAACTTCCAGTAATTAGCATCTAATCTCTGTGGAGACATACGGGAAGTAATGGATGCACTAACATCACTAGAAATCTTTCGAGTTCTTGATGTTTTGAAGCCTAGCTTTGTCGCAGACTTTAAGCATTTAAAAATTATTTCAGTCTTGAATACATAAAGCTTGAAGCCCTGACAGGATGAAGTTAAATTTCCTAGTTAAAATGCTACAAATCTCGTTACCAGTGCTGGATTTTTTCTGTACTGGTGCCCTTCCCCAGCTTGTATTCCCTTCTACTCCCTGGCTTTGCCCTGATTCTGTTTTTAGAAAGCAAGGGTACTCTATCTATTAAACAGAGGGAGGTGTCAGAGCAGTGTAGCTGCAGTCCTTTATACAGAGAGCATCTGCTGTGTAAACATTTTCCTTTGTTTCTTGCAGCTGTTTTTCAGTTGAACTGTTAAAGGGAGTGAGGGAGGCTCACACAAGCACTAATGTAGTGTAAGCTTTGATTCCAGGCCCTGTCATAGCATACAAATTAGTTACATTGGGCTGATAATAGGTTTGGTTTAAGACAGTGAGAAGTCGGGGGCACTTGCCTGCCATCATAGAATCATTAAGTCTGGAAAAGACCTCCAAGGTCATCAGGTCCAACTTTGACCAAATACTATCATGCCCACTGAAACACCATGTAAAAACCCAAGAGTTTCCTGTCTCTGTTCTCTGGCAGCAAGGGCCCTGCAGCTGAGACCCTTGGCTACATTCCTTTGATGCTGATGGAGTGAGTGCTGATGAATCCTGGAGCAAGTTTTGAGAATGGGTTTTGTCTGATGAGACTCCAAGTTTTCAAGAGCATAAATCACTTGAGCTTGTGTCTGCCTGTGCACAAGATGTGAGAGAAAGTTTATACCAGACAGGTTTTTACAGCAACATAAAACCTAGAGCTCCTTTTGATAGGCACATACATATACATACAGCTTATGACTCTACCACACAAAATAGATTTGTTACTTGCTTGTACCATCATCACCCTCTTCCATACTGCAGAAGTGAACCAATATCCCTTGTTGTTGAAGCACTTAAGTGGTCACAAACACACTCGTGATGCTGAAGTGCTAACAGCCAGGATCACCTGGGGTCCCTAATAATGCTGGTTTGGTTTCAAGGGATTCTGAGCACCTACTCAAGTCCTGTTTGCTAAAGCAGTGTAGTTAAACATCACAGGCCAGGCAAAGCATTGAAGAACAGTGTTGGGGAACTGCCCTGAGAAGCTACTGCCCACCTCTACAGGCATGAAATAATTTAACTTCAGTAGTACTTCAACCTTAAAATGAGTTTACACATCTGCAAAGTATCTGGAGGCATATATTGGATGCTTGCACCCCAACAGGACCTGGAAGGACTCTAGTACTGCCATGTGAATGAAGAATAAATGAAACTGAATCATTAGTTCTGAAACACAGAATAAAAGCATTTGAGACAGTTGGATAAAAATAGAAAGGCAATAATGGCCTGACCTATTATGTGAGTTAAAAGCAATCACGCTGATAGGCAAACTGACACTTTCAGAGCTGTCCCTTTGTCCAAAGGAGGGTCAGAGAAGACAAGTAATACTTGTCAGTTTAGGAAAAGCTCTAAACTTTGAAGTAGAATTGCAGTAATCCTATCTTTGTAATTACAGGACTTAAGATGAGGGTGTTTGTGAAAATGTTCTTAAGAACAGTTATTCTTTAAGTATTTTATTATAATGGATTACTATGATTTCATGCCACTGAAACTATTTCAAGACATTCTTTGCTTTTCTTCCAAAAAGTTAAGGTCAACAAATCCCTTCCAAGGACAAGTTTGCTGAACATTTCTCACGTTGTTTTCATGAAAGGGTCTTTAGAAGGAGGAAAAGCTTTTAATACCTAGTAGAAACTGTGAGAATGGTAGCTTCCAGGTTAAAACCCTGACTCAAGGAAACAAACTGGATGGTGGCACAGACTTTTGTTTGGCTGCATGAGAGCTTGAAGAGACAGAATTTCATGGCAGGACAGAAACAAACTATTCCTGCAAGCCAAAACTATAAAACATACATTGTGAAAAGCAAGTTCTTGCTCTGATGCCTATATCTTCATACCTTCATGTCCTGTTTTCTGTCTTCTTCCTGTCTTTGACCTCAGCAGGACAACACTGCTTCCACAGTGCATCACCATAAGCCAAGGGCTCTGTTACCCTCAATATGACAAAGATAAAATTGACAGCAATTTGTCACAGTACAAGATGGCTTGTACCGGGCAATTAATTTGGCTATAAATAAGAAACCAAACTAGTTCCATAAACTGGCCCCTGGGTTGACAGACAGGAACCTCAACCAATTTTGTTCCATCCTAAGATGAAGACATCTCACTGGTCAGGAGCTGGGCTGTGTGGGGATCAGACCAATTAGCAGTTGAGACCAGGGTTTTCAAATTCCCTATATATATTAGGTTTGGACACCAAAAGACGCTGTTTGTCACATGGAACTTTGAGGTGTGTGTCATCCCTGTCTCCAACCACCGATCTGATACAACATGTGGCTTGTAACATAATAGCAATTTAAACCATTTCAGCAGTGTCTTGCAGAAACAAGCATTAAAAAACAGTATCTCAGCATATACTGAGAAATTATTGCCCAACAGAAAGACAGGGAGCTTGTTTACAGCCTCAAAGCCTGCTGAAGCAACTAGGGAGATGCCTCCAAACAAGGAACATAGAAGTATTTCACTGATTTTTCCATTACTCGTTTCCCACACCTGCCAGCATCAGCAGGTTGGTTTTTTTCCAGTCCCCTTCTGCAATCTCCTCTGAACCAAGACCTGGATTCTGCTCTTGCACCAACTCTAGCAAATGCAGAGACAGCTGTATTCCATCTCTTTTGCAAGAAAGAAAAAAGCCACATCAATTGTGAGTATTACAAGCTATGTGTATCCTGATCCCTAGGAACTTTCTCCTTGAACAGAACATTGTTTTTTCAGCTGTGATAAGAGAGCAGAACACTGAAAGATTGACAGGGATGCCAAAGGTGGTACCCATAACTCATTAAATGCCATGTTTGAAGTCTGCCTTTTCATTTACATTAGGCCCAAGGTCAGTTATCTAGTTCCCACTAAGGTAAAGAATGAGATTTGAAAAATATTATGAGAATAAATGATCCCATACCACTAGAAGAAATGATCCACAGCTGTTTCCTACCAGTGGTGGTGTCATTTATTCCAGGTGGGCAATGGTAGATGCAGTTTGATTGCAACACAGCCAAGCTAAAGACAACATGCCACACCAACATGACGATGGACATTCTGACTTTCATTTCCCTTTTGGAGTTCCACATTCACATTATTTTCGTACATGGTACGGAAGAAACACATTTCAGTCATAAGATTAAGTAACAGGTCTTGCCAAAAACATTATTATGAAACTGGATAGACTGTATTATCCTATCTGGCCTACTGATGTTTCTTTTACAATATTTCATAACCTTCCTTCCTCCTCAGGCTTTCTGGGGGAAAAAATATTCATGGTCTGGGCAAATGAGTAGGAGCAAGGTGATGAAAATTGGAAGATTTCACATAAAGTTGCCCTTCCTCCCTTTGTTGCAGTATTTCTATGGTTTCAAGAGAAAATCTGTATTTTTGGATATTAGGAAAAATTTCTTCACTGAAAGGGTTGTCAAGCATTGCAACAGGCTGCCCAGGAAAGTGGTTGAATCACCACCCCTGGTGATAATTAAAAGACGTGCAATTGTGATGCTTATGTACATGGCTTAGTGGTGAACAGTGCAGTGCTGGGTTAACTTTTGGACTAGATGATCTTAGAGGTCTTTTCCAACCTAAATGATTCTGTGATTCTAACCGGAATCGGGTCTGAGGTAAAGGCTTTTTAAAAGCAAAGGGTGAGTTTATTTACCATCTTATAGGCTGTGTCCTATAAGAAAAATACAAGTCAGTGGTTCTTGCTGTTGCTACCTACCAAGGAATATCAGGAGCACTCCCACCATAACTTGCAGGGTGAGCGACAGACTGATGAGAATGATCAGCGGGATGTAGAAGGAAAAGGAGGGCCCTTGCTCCATGACAGCTTTGAGCTGGGAGGCGTTGGCCATCAGGAGGGCGATGTCCAGCATGCTCTCAGCCGCACTCTTCTTGTTGGCGTAGTGGTTGATGTTGATGGGTCTGTTCCTTTGGAACCACTGCCACCTCCTGCGCTGGAGCCAGCAGAGAGGAAAATGGTTATTCATGTCTCAGTTGGTGGTGAGTGAGACATCAGTTGGCCCACCAAATGATTCCTGTGATTGTACGGGCAGAGCCACAGCAGTGCTGAGATCTTCTGTGCAGCTCTCCCACTGTTACCCCCATCCTCCAGAAGGAGAGCAGAAAACAGTGCCTGCTTCTACTGCCCTTTGGCACTTTTTCCAGCTTGCCTGCAGGATCAGTTTAAACAGTTAGCATGTTTCTACCCTGGGAAAAGAGACTGGAAAGGCTGAAAAGTTTGCACTGAGAAAAAGTCGGGAGGGAAAAAACACTGTAACACAATCCAGCAAACAACAGGTTGTTGTTACTAATTTACTCCTGAAGGTACTTAAAAACACAGATATTTATTAAATTCACTTTCTCTCCTTACACATCCAAAAAGTTCTTTCATTACTCATGAGTCTTCTTTTAAGGACTGATGTGAAGTTGGCCACTGTGTGAGCTTTGCTTGCCCTCCTTTCCCTGCTACTCCTTCCTCCACCATGCTACTCTCCAGGGCCATCCATACACCCATACACAGATGTTTTTCCACTTAACTATCATATGATATGTTGTTGCCAAGAATTGCCCAATTACAAGGGAATCTTTTTTTCCCCATTTTCACATCAGCTGGTTTTGGGTTGTTTCATTGGTTTGTTTTTTTAAATTGGTCTGCAAACAAACAGGAAAATAAAAAACAACTGCAGGGCAAACTTAGGGCTAGTTAACCCAACGGGATGAATATATGAGTGTTTCCTGATGATGATTCATATGACCTGACTTGAAATTTAACTGCTTGTCTCCCAGAGGTGCCTATTTCTCTATGGATTAGATGCAGCTTAGGGTAACTAGGTTAGACTTAGCTGTCCAAATCCACAAGGAAGGAAGAATAAGTGATCCTCTATCCTGCTGTCTCTGAACAGGTTAGGAATTCTTTCTGCTCTTACTTCCAGACTTTAAAAATAATAGACAAATATATGAAAAGTAAGCTTATTTTAGCTGTCTTCTTCAAACCTACTTAGAGACTTTTTTACTGCCCAAATGTGTTCCTCCTTGTCAGACTCCTGTGAAAGGAGTCTGGCTTTGCAGGTTAGCTCAAATGCAGAAGACACCCCCTAATTACTCTCCTCAGCAGCACTAAACATTATCAACTCCCAAGCCAGGCTTGCCACAGTCCAGACCTAAAAGCTTCCTTTTAAACAGGGTAGATATTCATGTACACATTGCCAGTTTTTTCAGGGCATTTAAATACCAAACTTTACCTCTTTTCACCAGCCATGTCATCCATCACAAGCCTAAATATGTGACTGAGTGTAACAGGGCAGCAGCAAATGTCAGAGCTTTTTCTCAGCCTGTGATCTTGCCTTCACCAGGAAAAATGACCTGTAATCATGAAAACCCCAGAAACATTCACTTCCTGTCTGCTGACTGATACTGGAAAACCATAAAACCAAAGTCCAAAAAAAAGAGCAATTTAGCCTTGTCTTCTGGGAGTAAGCTGAAGGCCAGAGGTATTGAAGCTGATGCAGTCAGTACCACATGAGCACTTTTTAAGATCAGACTGTGTGTTACACAGCAATATATACACAGGTAATGAAAGAGATGTTGCCTTAACCTCAGGAGAGTGACAGTCCGTACAACAGAAATTATAGTAGAACTTGGTTATGTGGCTTTACGGTTTCAGGGCATGCAGCAACGTGTGCAGACCACAGCACCAAACAACACTTACTGTGCTGTGATCACCCACAGGGCTGTGCAGAGGGACAGTGGGATGTCTGGAGATTTCCTAGGATACATGTAAAGGAATGCTTTTCCTGCAGGTATCACTTGGCAAAGAGCAGTATGCATTGCATGAGACCTGCTTCAGTCTCAGTGCAACCAAAACACCTCCTCACACATATTCAACATTCAAATTCCTTGGTAGAGACAAGCTAAGCCCTCGCGTTTGTGTCTCCAAAGGAGTTTGAGCAAAGCCAGCAGTGAGTTCACATGTGTGTAAGAGCCATGTGCAGCTGGGACTCCATTCCCTGCAGTATTCCCTGCCTGCCTTCAGGTCTCCAGTGCTGCAAAACTTCAGCCTCACAGCACAACAACCTGCCCTGCTGGTCTATGCACAGTTAGACAAAGGACAGGAGTGAAAAGCCTCTCCCTCTTGCTCCATCTGTGACTGGAAGAATACCATGGAAGAGCTGATTTTCACAGTGACATGGTGCTGTCCCCACAGGCAGTACCACTCTAGGTCTCCTCACAGAAGCAGGGGCTGTTTGCTTTCCCAGAGCACTGTACTCTGCAAGGATAAAGCTACAATGCTATGTCATAAACAGGCACGTTTTTGGTTCTGAAAGACGGAACCTTCAGCCCAAGACTGGTTCACAGTCCCTCTGTGTTTGTACAGACTCTGCGTCTGCTTTGCTTCGCTCCCCATTTCAGTGGTACACCCATAAAAACTGAGTCCCTTTCAAGTACAGAAAGGACCTACTGGTTACATTTATTAAAAAGCAAATACAAGCGGCTCTGCAGAAAATATCCTTAGGTGCTGAGTGAATCACAGCTAAGCCCCACCTGGTGATTCAACAGGAAGGAAACAGCACTGAAAATGGAAATATTTGAAAACAATAAAGTATCTTTGCTAAATACAGTGTAATACAGGATTACAGCAGTTTTCTTTCTATTTGGGGTTAGTTATTAATGCAATTTTATGGGCCAACAGGCTTGACTGAAAATGAGAATGGACCAAAATGACCTCAGGGTTTGTAATGCCATAGAGCAAGCTTCCTGAAAATCTTGTGTTTAGGAATAAGTGTGAATTATAAAACAACAGAAACTTGCTAAATAATAATGAAGCTGTGCAGAACTGAAGGTGAGCCATACTGAACTTAGTGGGGCTGCTCTTTACTGTGTTCTGCAATATTCTTCCCAATCAGAACTGTTAAAAAGATGCTAAAAAGCAATTTTGCTTAAGAAGTAATTTACTACCATTTTGAAGTATTAATCTTGCAGAAAAATACCACATGGCTAATTTTTTCAGATCTTTGAGGGGAAATTTCATGTTTGGAAAAAAATCCAGTTAAATTAAAAAAGAGATGGATCAGACATAAAAGGAATAATACAGGACTAAAATAGAACACCATTTTAATTTTTTTCTAAGATCAAACCTACAGTTACAGGATTGAACTAGCAACTTTACATTAGTATTTAATAATACTTATAGTTGTAGAATTTCTGTCCCTATCTCCATCACCTACACACAGAAATTGCAAAGGGCCATATATGGCCACTCTGAAGTTAGACTTCCCCTCCATCTCAGAGATCTTGCTGATCTAAAAACAACCAGGTAAAATATTCAATGAAGAAAAAAAGTATTCTTCCAACAAAAATATTTTAAGCCCTATCACTCATGCAATGGGTGATTACAGAATCACAGAATAGGCTGAGTTGGAAGGGACCTGCAGGGACGACCCAGTTCCACTCCTGGCCCTGCCCAGACCCCCCAACAATCCCACCCTGGGCATCCCTGGCAGCGCTGTCCAAATGCTCCTGGAGCTCTGGCAGCCTCGGGGCCGTGCCCATTCCCTGGGGAGCCTGGGCAGTGCCCAGCACCCTCTGGGGGAAGAACCTTTCCCTGAGATCCACCCTAACCCTCCCCACAGCTTCAGGACATTCCCACAGGTCCTATCACTGATCACCACAAAAAGACACCAGTGCCCCTCCTCTGCCACTCACAAGAAAGTTGTTGACCCCACAGCCTCCTCTTCTCCAGCTGAACAGACCAAGGCTTCCCCTCCAAGCCCTTCACCATCCTCTTGGCCTCCTTATCTCTAATGGATCCTTTGTACACCTCCTCAGAAGATACTCTGGTTTATCCTTCAAAAAAATATCAGATCACTTGTTCAGCTTAGCACTGACTCAAGAGAGAAAAACCCCTACTCTGGCCCTGGAATGAATCATCAGTTTAATTTCCCATGGAAATTCCATTTTGAGGAGAGGGGGGAGATGTTCACCCAAGCACCAACCCAGTGTAACACTAACTAGTTTGTGAGAGCTCTGCAATCTCATGCTGTGGTTGCAGGCAAATTTAAAAAAAAAGGGAAAAAAAAAAAAAAAGGGAAAAACTTAGCATGTGTTTGTATTTCATAGACGTATAGACGTCATGATTTTCTAGCAGCTCCAAAACCCTGTGCTCAAGAAGAATCACTTTTATACAAACAGAACATGCAAGTATGACTACATCAAGAAACAAACTGTGACGATCCTGTTGACTCCTGAGAGCTATAAAAGTTAATATTAAAAAAAGGAAAAGTACAGTTTGCTGAGGGCCAAGCACTCTTTTCCTAAAGCTGTACTGGTTCCAGGATCCAGTTAAAACATTTCTATGCATTAAATACCTGTAAAAGAATCAGCACACCTCATGACTAAATTTGTGAAATGAAGGAGTAACTTAAATTTGTTCACACAGCTATTTAAATAGAAGTTTGCTCCTGTGTAATTTTTTCTGCCTTGCATTATTACTACTCATTCCAGTAATTTGGTCTTACAGTACTATTACTCACAACTGGGCTTGCAGTATGATGCCAATTTGCAGTATGATGCCAAGAAACTGCCATGTTTCAAATTACTTTCATGTTCCAAATTACTCCTGAATTAATATATGGACTTCAACACATTTTTAGGAATAACATTATTAAAACCCTTTATTTCTACTATCCAATTCTGGTTCACCTTTCTCACAGCTCTTCTTTAACTCCTTCATCTAGCACATTCTGTTATCTTGGAAACACTAAACTAGATTTTACAACATGGTGGATGGAGAGTGTTTCAATATGGACCATGAACAAGGAAAGCAACTAGATGGATGAAAAAACAATTATAATATGTATTTGTATGAACAGATCCTTTGAAGAAGAGATGAGATACTTCTGCCAAGTGTAATCACACATAATAGTCACTGAGGTGTGCCACACTAGTCCAATCCTAGAAGCAAGGAATTTCTTGCTTCCAAAAGACCGACATCTGCTAAAAAAAATATATTCAAATGAATGCTGGAGTAAAAATAAACCACATCAAACCACTGTGTGACCACTTTTCAGAACTACAGAGAGCTTAACTGGTCTTTTTAAAATTTTTATGCTTTGATTGCTTTGAAGGTAACAACCACAGCTGCATTTCATGTCAGCTCTTCTGTATGAGAAGGCAGTGGTCTGTGATGAAGGTGTGCAAGAGAGTCTGTTTTGAGGAGAGGACAGATGCTGGGACGGGCGGGAAGGAAACAAGAGTGACCCATGTTCCGATGCCTGTGAGCACTCCTCAAAGCAGACACACTTTTGACCCCAATACAGAAGATTCAGGCAGCTGCAGATGGTCTCTCCAGGTTTAGGTGGCTGCTGAGCTGGGGTGTTCTTTTGTTTGTGGGAATTGTGAACACTGGCAGATTTTTTTAAGCTATCTTCTATTCAGATATGGGTATTTGAAAAATCTGTCCCCATCTGTTTTACCTTGCATATACTTGGTGTGTGTGTGTGCATGTGTGTGCGTGTGAGAAAATTTAAAAAGTGTTTATGAAGTTCACTGAAGTACCACTGTATACATTTAAAACAATAGAATAGTATGTCTTACTGCTTATTCTTTATATGGCACTAACTGAGAACTTGAGTTTTGATGGGAAAGATGTAACAAAATGAGGGTTGCTTGCAACTGAAGATGAAGTAAAACAGGAAAGTTGCTGAAAAGTTCTTGGAGCAGACCACATTGGGAAAAAAAACCCCATCAAGAGTACTTGTGATGCAATCACAAAGCTGCGTCAAGAAAATGAGAGAACTCCTGAGAAGTGAGAGGTTTAGAGGAAACCACTCCAGACCACCAGTTTGACCTGCATATCCCAGCCTTGATTAACTTTAGGGAGGATTTCCAGGATTCATTAAAAACAGATTTTTATTTTTCTTGGTTTCATATTCATGACTCCAAGGGTTTGTTAGGGAGGGAGGGTTGGAGGAAGGACACATGTGCTACACAATCAGCCCAATCTGTCTGTAACCAGTACGTTTTACCAGTGACACATAAGAGGGTTTAGTACAGCGGTTTCTGTGTGGCAGAGACTTAGACTGGAGTAAGAGCTGCCTTTAGAGTTTAGTCCTTTCTAAAACAAGATAAAAGACACTCTTTTACCCATCTGTTTTCTTCAGATAACTGGCATGTTCTGCAAACATCCTTTATACTTAAACAGAATGTGGACGAATATTTCCCAGTGAGGATGTCTGGTCATGTTTTGGTTTTTTCCATACTATGACTACACATAGTATGGAAAAGCTGGGTATTCTTTGATTACTGCATGGAAATTAACCATACAGGCACAACCACTTCAGTAATTCCTCCTAGTTTTGTAATTGCTTATTCTGAGCGGATGTCCCCCCACTCCAAGCCAGCTGGGTGGGCAGAGCCCTGCAGGTGCGGCGAGCTGCGGGCGGGCCCCGGGCGAGGTGACTGGTGACAGATGGAGGAGCCAGGAGCGGCCGGGGATGCTCTGCCCGGCCCTGCCCGGGCACACGGACCCGCGCAGCTGCCTCCCAGCACGAACGGTGCGGAGGGCGCGGAAGGCAGGTAAAAACCCAGCAATGACCGAGCAGCACCGACCACCACCGCACCTCGCGGAGTCCCCGTCCCGCCCGGCCTCGGGAGGGACACGACGGGAAGGACTCGGGCGCCGGGTCCCCCCGCCTCGCCGGCCCCGGCCCTCACCTGCTCCTCGGCCGCCGACTCCGCGCCCTCCGCCGTCCCGTTGAGTTCGTGGGTCTCGCTGCCGGAGTCCATCGCGGCCGCCCGGGCCCTTATTGTCCCGGGCGGGGGCGGAGGGGAAGGTTCCCCGCGGAGCAGCGGCTCCCGGAGCCGGCCCGGCGTCCCCGCACCGCGCCTGGGGCCACTCCCGCCGCCGGGCCGCCTTCCCCTGGCCTACTCCCGCTCTTCCCCCGCTCTTCCCCGCCTCCTTGCCTGCCTCTCCCCGGTCTCCTCCTTCTTGCCCGCGGGCGGACGTTTCCGCGCAGGGCCGGGCCCGGCGGAGCTCAGCGCTCGCCCCGGGCGGGCGGGTGGAGCCGAGCGGAGGCTGCGCCGGCACCAAACGCAGCTAGCCCGGGCTGGGCCGCAATTCCCAGTGCTGGCTAAGGATCACGATGCGTATTATTCTTTATGTATGAAAGTGGTAATGGATGCAAATGGCACATTTCAGAAATCTGTCTTGACAAAGTGGAAGGCTAGGGTTTGATTTTTAAGAGCTCTCTCATCAGTGCTTTTAGGGTTTCAGTGTCTTTTTTTTTTTTTCTTTTTGTCCTATATATTGTATCATATCAACATACAGGTTTGGTGGTGATGGGATATCAGAAGAACACTCAGATGTATAGAAACAACTGCCAGCAAGAGCAGAAAGATAAAAAATAAATGTAAGCAACTGGGTTTTATATGATCACATGTAATCTCTTTTAAAGCCTGAACTGCTCATTTGCACCGAAAATGTTCCTGAGTAGTTGTTAGTGCAGTGGGCTAGGAAACACTTAATTTGGAGAGAGCAATAAAGTTTGTTATAGTCCATAGAAAATGGAAGAAACAATGTATTATGACAGCAAAGATGTACGTGTATAAACTACACTGTTCATAACTAGTCTAAGGCTTAAAAAGGCACATTGCTTTCCTTAATTTTTGGGTTTGTGGTAGCTAAACTTCAGTAATACGCTCAGCTAGGCCAGCCTTTATCAGCTATATTACCTGTTCATTTAACAGTCCTTAAATATGCATGAACCATGATTGTTGCTGCATTTGTATCCCAGGACAACTTGGTCAGAAACCTCTCTGGTTGCAAGCATCCAGTGACATTTTCAGAGATACGGCTGTATTTTTAATGACCCCTTTTTCATCTTCTCTATCTCCTTGCAAATGCATTTTGAAGATCTTGTTTGGCAGTTGTAAAGCTTTGATGTGCTCTAGTGAAATTATTCTGCCCTTAGTCCTAGAAATGAGAGGTCTGCTCTTTGGACATGACCTCCTGAATGCTGGCTCCCTTTGTGTTGCACAGTCACCTACCAAGGAGACCTGAGAGTGGGACCTGTTCTTAATCCTGTGGGAAATGGGTGTAATTTCAGTGGTACTGGGAAACAGCTGAATTTTTGTTTGTGAGACATACGGTCTGAAACAGTAGTTCCCTGTTGAAACTTTGCATTTGTCAGTCCAGTATAATTTTTTCGACAATAAAATTTCCTGTTATCCAGTCTTTGAGTTAGTTCTGTGGGTTGAATCTGAAAAAAAATCTTTTGCTGCTTATGGAAAAGACCCTGTGCTCCCTATGTGGAAATAGCCTCAGAGTCAGACTGTGGTCTGAGAGAGGTAGAGGTGATGTGATCAGTCTGCAGCCTTGGAATGAAACAACAAGACAACACTCTGTGGTAGATAGGTCTTGTTTGCGTGTCAATTACAAAAAGAGAAGCCTGCAAGTGTTGTCACAGCAGTCTGAGTCAGGGGTTCTGGTGAGTGTTTTGCCAACCAGATACTGGAGGGTGCACAGACTGTCAGAACAGCCATTAAAATCTGGAAGGAAATATTGAAAACAAAAATAAAACCCCACTGCTCTGCGTCTTAGCTATGAAAGGAATTTCCAGTCTCTGTTAGACTCTCAAGCTGTTAGTAATTAACCATTTTGAGGTTTTTTCCCCTCAAAATCACTCTGATGACTATGTGACAGGCACAGAATGATCATAAATGCGGAAACAATTAGAAAGGACAGCACTTCTTTGAAATGCTCCAGAATAACTTGAACTGCAGGGCTGCCTGGCAGCCCCAGGAACCAATGGTTATGTCAATATCAGAGTCCTGAAAGTGACCTGAATCTTTTTATTTACCTGGAGCTTTCCTGAAAAGCCAACGATTAAGGCAAGGGATAGTGCCCTTCCTTCCTAATCAGTAGGACCTGGAAAGACATTTCAGAACATTTTCCAGACATTCTAGAAAGACATTAGTGGAAGGTTCCCTGTCCATGGCAGAAGGGTTGTGACAAAATGATCTTTGTGGTTCCTTACAACCCAAAACATTCCATGATTCTGTGATTTTGGTTTTGCCTGCTCACATGCAACTGGTGTGAGCTTAATACCTGAAGCACATAAGGAAATTTCCAGCCTCTGTTTTTGGGAAGACCAGTTTCAGCAACCACATTTCTCCATTTTGGATTTAAAATCTTGAAGCCTGTGATTAAATTTTTTTGTTGTTTTTTTTTCTTAAGATGTGCTGCCTTGCTTGGCACACACATGTTTGGAACAGACTTTCTGAGAAAGAGAAGGCTTCCAGCAGTGCTGGGCTTGTGCCAAAAGGAAATGAGTAAGCTCCTATGTAGAAATAAGCAGAAACATCAATGCAAGTGGTTTAGCATTAAAATGGGGACATCTGGAGTTTGTGAAAATGCTCTGACCCAGAATATACAATTTACCAATACTCTTTTGGATTATTTTTGATGCATTTAGAAGTGTAAGGCAGTTAATTTTCTCTGTAAAGAGCAAATACTACCCATTACACAAAGGACTTCTCTGTGCAGTAGCACTCACTTCCCCTGGGCTTGCTGCCCTCCACACAGTCACACATTGCTGTGCAGTGTGCTGTGTTCACAGCACATCAGTTGTACACTCGAATCAGCCTCTCAGCTGCTCTATTCTGCCTTGTACAAACAGCTGTTCCATAGTCTGGAATGCTGGGTGCTGTCTGGTGAGCAGCCGACGTGCCTGCAGTGCAAATGTCAGTAAGGCTGTGCCTGGCAGGACTGATTTTAGGGAGAAGAGGGACCCGATGGCTCCAGGCTCCTCTGAAATGGAGGTGGCTGGGAGTGCTCATGGGTATCTCATCTGAATGTGAAGTACAAATTTGCAGCATGGCCACGAGTTGTCTGGAGACCATAGAATTGTGACTGTACTCAGCATGGCATGGCAGCGTGTTGTCTGACTCCAAATCTCGTGTTCAGAGACAGCTGTGTGATCCCCCAGCCTGGCCCTTTACACAAATTATTGGCATTCCTTCCTGGAGAGCCTGATGATCCATTTTTTACATATTTTCTAGACAATGATGACAGCCTGCCAGGTTGTCAGGTGGTTGTACTGTTCTCTAATACTGGAGCACATTTCCTGAGGAGATGTGGCACTCCTGGCTTAAGCTTTCTGTTAACTCCCTCCTGGAACGCCTGCTTTGGGGTGTGCTTATACTGCTGCACCTTTCCTGCTTCAGTGAGTGTGACAACACAATGCTATCTGAGAAACTAAGTACACCCTTGTACTTAAAATAGGAAAGAAATGTCAAGGGTTTGGATAGAAGAGACTCAATAGCAGGAAATAAAGCTCCTATTTTTATCCTTGGTCTTAAAGACTTCATAACTATTATATTTTCTGGCTGAAATTGCATAGGTTAGTCTATTTCTATATATTAATTTCTTCTTTCAAAAGTCCTTGTAGAATCTCTGCACCTTTTTTAACCACAGCACATATATGTGTACATATTTACACACCAGTACAATTAGAGGTGTGGGTTTTTTGCAAAATTTGTTGAGGAAATTGTAGAGCTGAAATGAAATGGTATATAAAGTTGCAAATTTGCCATGGTAAGGCTGGTCTAAGGGTTCTGCTGTGCTTGAGCATTGTCTTTTTTAAAACTGTGTGTTAATGATTTCTCTTAGCTGGTAAAGTGTCTTGCTCAGAAAATCACATTTGCATGTGCCTGAAGCTGCGTAACTTAGTGATTTGTTACAAAATAAACAAACAACACAGTATTTAGGAGGTGGTGGTGTGTTTTTAGAGGATGTACTTCACTTCAGCATACTTCAGTTCACTTTAGAGATGCTGAATTTTAATCTAGGTAATGAATAAGATCAGGAGTCAGTTGCACTTATGTTCCCAAGCTGTGTTGTCATTGTTTCATTCTAGCCAACAGAACTTTCTTACTCAGATCAATAAATTATTTTTATAGATTTTATTATATCAAATAGATGGAGAATGATTTAAATATATCTATGTGCAAATCTGGGATTTAATGTTTACTTTTGAAAGGTGATTTTAAACTTTTTTCATCAAATGTATAGGCAGTGATAGGTCAGAGATGACCCATTTGCAGTAATATACCCCAAAAGAAAGAATTCAAAGAAAAATCAAACCTAATGTATTTTTCAGGGTTGTGCAGAAGTGCAGCAGTGGTCTAGGAGAGGGAGTGGAAGGAGGTTATCTGTAAACCAGAGTAAAAAATGCATCTGTTTAAAATGCCAGGTCTCATTACAGGTGTGAATCTGAATTGTATGTCCCCACATAGCTTGTCAGCAACCAGGTAAATAAGAGAAGAATCAGACCCTAGAGCTACTGTTGGGAAAGGGTAATCCAATGAAAAGACTAATCTAGTTAAATGAAAAGGCCTTTGTTATGGAATTACTCCCAAATGTAAGTCATAGAACAATGCATGCTATTGAAACGCATTTTAAAAAAATGGGAAAGGAAAAAAGGAAATAAATGAGCTGTTCAAAGGGTTCTTTTGTATCAGACTCATGTTTTCAGGAGAGGTTCCCAGCTTCCAAGATATACGGGGAGAGGAGGGAGAGAGGAAGGAAGAAAAAGACATTTCCCCACAAGGCAGAGCACCAGCTCTGCAGGTGACAGCAGTCCTGATGCCCCCAAGAGACTAAGCACCTGCCCTGCAATGGCCCAGAGGGAAGGCATGATTAAAGCAGCCTTCACTAGCAAGGTGCAGCCCATCCCCATTTGTTGGTTTTTTTATTAATATTACTAACCTTAAAAACCCACAAAAAACAAAACAAAAACAAACCAACCACCGAAACAACAACAAACCCCAAAGCAAACAAACAAACTCACCAAAACCTAACAAACAACCCCTCCCCAACAAACCAAAAAACCAAAAAAAACAGGTGATGTTTGTCTGCTATCCCAGTTTTGCAGCATCAGTCAAGGCTTTAGAGCTGCTGTGCAGCAGCAGGATTGAGTCTGTGCGCAGGGCTGATCCCTTTTTGGGGTTTTTATGCTCTCTCAAGACTCAGTTCAGGTTCCACAGTGTGCAGTGGGGTAAGTTTATGTGCATTGCATGTGCCCATAAATACTGCAAAATAGGCTTGTGAGTGTGACTGACGTGTGCAACGTGGGAGCTCACGTCTCTGGAGTGCACAAGCAGTGGGGCTGGTTTTGTTCTCTAGAAAGAGTTCCTAGTTAAGGTTGTTTTTTCCAGAATTTCTGGAAGCTTTTGCTAGATTCTCTGGATAATCCAGGTTGAAAGAAACATCAGGAGGTCAGCTAGCCTAACATTTTGCTCAAGTAGGGCAAGCTGTGAGGTCACACTTGGTGATTTAGGGCTGGCTCATGCTCATTGGCCCATTTTTTGGTAGTTTCTTTGTCATGATAATGTTCCAATATATGAATTTGCAAATATAAATTTACATCCCTGTCATGCTTTCTTTTGCCAGATTCATAGACAGAAGCTTTTTGAAAGCGAAGAATTTGACAGTATAACTTTTCATTTGTTTGTTTGAATTTTAAAGAAAAGCACATTAAATCCTTAGGTCTGGATGATTTAAAGCGACCAGATAGGTACCAAGCATAGATTGTTTTTTACTACTGGCACACAGTTTAAAATAGTAAGAGGAAATTCAAGCCTAGATGGAATTTTATGGCCAGAAATCACAATTGTGATAATTTTGCTTGAATTTCATGCAGCACCACTCACAGTTTGCCCAGTAGCTTGTGGTTGAACCAGAGAAGGATAGTTGGCTTTGTTGGAGTTCTTGGCATTGCTTTTAAAGCTGGCATTAAAAGAACTTGACAGCTTTGGGATGTGGTAAAATCTCAGCTTATAGATTAGACTGGACTGAAATCATTAAATATGATACATAAGGAAATTTTAAAATCTGTTTTACCTCAAAGTGCTGAGTGGCCTCAGCAGAACCTGTAGACATTATTTCTGCCTGTGGTCTGCATTCCCCTCTGCAGTTATGGTGAGGGCTGCCTGTAAAAATACAAATTTTCTGGTGTTTTACTGGGAGACTATCAGAAAGACATTGCAAATATTTCTCTCTTCTGGTTCCTATCTCCAAAACCTCATATATGCATAAGGGCTTTTTCTTGCAAGACCTGTTGCCTGATGAAAGCAGCGCCATCTGGCTTTGTCTTCCTTTTTTTCACCAAATATTTGTTGCAGTGTGTAAAACTAATTTCAACACAACCAGTTTATTAGCACTGTTGCCACGTTTTCACTTCACTAGATCCTTATACTTGCAGTTATTTCCCATTGATGGTTTTTCTACTTTTACTTGCTGAGTGACTCTTGTGTTTTTATTAAATCTTGATGATTGCACTACTTGTGAATGATTTTCTTTGACTTAGAGTACAGTGATCGTGGAAGTAATAGTACTTAAAATAAGTATGAAAGGTATCAAGAATATAATAACGTCAGTTATGTAGCCCATGGATATATAAAGAGCTTGTATTTACAGGGTATTTGTTATAATTAATTTCTATCTGTTTTCATAGAAGCTTTGTAGAAACTTACATGGAATGTAAGTTTAGGATAACTGCCCCATTAGGATGAATATTTTACTTTTTTAACTTTGCTCTGACAGTTTCTGCCATTGACAAACTGTGCTGCCAACATCTCTGTTTAATGCTCCCATTACTCATGTGAAGGAGTTGAACATCAGTCCAGTGTTAATGAAATACTGAGGTGTGGAGGAAATTTCCCATAGATAAATGGTGTTAAGATCTGCAAATGTGATTTTTAAATCCTCTGTCTAGTCAGAGATAAAAATCAATGGTTGTGTTTCTACCTAAAGAAATCCTTTCATTGAGCATCCTGCTGCTGAATTTGCCTGAAAGCTGAACCCTGGTTAACTCACCTCCCTGAGCATCTGAGGATGGAGCTGTTCCCCATCTATCCCAGGGATGTCCGGATTATACTGAGAAGACTGAGATCCCTCTGGTGTGCAGGGTGAAGATGCAACTTTACTTTAAATCACAGGCCTTAGAGGAGGTAAATTGGTAGTACTAGATAAAAATTTGGGGTTATGCCCGAAGTGCAAGAAGTTTAGGGTCTCAGCCCAGCATGGAGCTGCTCAGCAGTGCTTTGGGGAGCGTGGGGAAGGTCAATGCAAAATCACTCTTTTGCTGCTCCAGCAAGTATTTTCAGGGGAAGTGAAAATAGTGTGAGAGGCAGTGTGAGAGGCAGTGTGAGAGGCAGATCACCGTGACCCTGACAGTGAAAAAGCCATGGGTATGGTGTCTGGGGCACAGGCCTGAACCTCCTGTTGGTGAAGAAGTTAGCTGAGTACTCTGACAGCTACACTGCTGCACTTTATTAGGCAAAACACACTGCTTCATTTCAGAAAAGAATTTCACACATCTGCTGGAGGGGGAAAGTCATTCTAGGCTGTGAATCTTCATTGAAGACGGGTGACTTGAAAGTCTGAGGATAGAAGGAGAAAAAGTTGCTGCCTCAAAACATTGGCAAGCCAGCCATGCTAATGAGAGTAAGCCCCAAAGGGAAATCCAGCACTGCTGGCTGTGTCCAATCCCATTGTGATAAAACAACTGGGTACAACCACAGAATCCCCTGATTTGCTTTGGGATCAGCTGCTTCGGGATGAAGCACTGCTAAATGCAAGTTCTGTAGTGGATCTGGTTCCTAAGGGAGCTTGCAGTGACTGAACACAGGCTACACCCTGTGCTTGGAGCAGACTCCAGGTGCCTGCATTTGCACACCTGTGCTCTTATTCACTGCTGGCCTCCACAGGCCCGGGGAAGGCTGGGCTCAAGGCGTGGATGCAGGCAGAATTTAATCTTTTGGGCTAGAGCTGTCTCTGCTGTAGGACTGTAGAGAATCACTGCAGTGTGGTGCCTGTCAGGAGGGCGAATTGTGAGGCCCTAAATCAGTGTGATGATTGTAAAATGGTTATAATTCAAGGGGAAGTCATTAGTCCCTTCTGAGGATTTCCTTCTTGAGCACCACCAAACCATTTTTCTGTCTTCCTAAGTAGGCAGGAGGATTGAGATATGAATTTATCTTTCCCTCTGCTGTTACTTTCCTGCAGGATTAATATACCATCCAGAGGTAATCAATGACAGAGACAGGAAATGTCCTAATGCTGAGGCCAGGGCAGTTGTGGTTTGGATGCTGTTGTGTGCTGCATCTCTAGGCACTTGTTTTTTATTTCAGAAAAGAAACGCTAATGGAAGTGTTTAAGAGTAATGAATACTTGCACCACAACACTGGGCAGTCTCAGGACATTTATAAAAGCATTGCAACTATGGACTCAAAATACAGAACAGCAATTTTGAAAAGGTTAAAAAAGAAAATGACCAAGACAGAAATGAACACCTTCATATTTTTAAGAAAGGAAAACATAGAATTTCAGCCTAGCTTGGAAATGCTGCATTTTTTAATGTCGGTGGTGTATAAAGATGAATGAGGAAGATAAGAAAGAAATCTGTATGTGGACTCCTTAGCCTGGCAGCACCATGCCCCAGGCACCGTGTTTATGTTAAGGTGTAAGCCTTGGTTTATATTATGGTGTAAATTTTGACAGGTATTATTGTCAACAATTATGGTTAGTCTCCTTCTTGGTAAGTAACATTGCAGATTGTTCTGCAATGGTGCTGGCTGTATGGGAAGTGAGGCATTAATACCTGGAGCATAGACATTATAGAACTACTGTCAGGAGAAATGCAAAGTGTGAGAAGTAAAACTGCTCTGATGTACTTAATTGCTACTGGTCGGTCACTTACCTCCTGAAACCACATTTCTCCCAAACCTAGCACACCTGGCATGAGCATGAAAAGCTTAAAACTGGGGCTGTTTTCCAAACCACCTGTCTGAAAATATTGTAGGAAAACTAAGATATCCAATTGTCCCAACTTGAAGGGTGCCAGTTTCTGATTACATATATGTTCCAAATAATTTTTTTCTTAGTGTATTAAATAAATCAGAATTAAAACTCCAGAAAACTTCAGCTTTGATATCTTTGTGTCAGATCCATTGGTAGTTTCAAAGACCATACAGTTTAGACATCAAGATGGACTTTAACATCCTGGTTCCAAAAATCATTAATTTTTTTAAGTGTTCTTAACTGTTTTTCAGACTAGACATAATCAAATGCATCTTTATTAATTTTGGTGGAGTCTTAAAAGCATCTATATAACTGGATAAAATAAGAGGTATGTGTATGAGCTAGCATGTAAACAGATTCATCCTGTTCTGTTCTGGCAGAATAGCAAAGGTGTTAGGAAAAGAAATTAGATATTCATTCAATTTTCACTGAGACATGAGATCAGTGTCGCTTTCCAGGAATTTAAAATTATTTTGGTAACCTCAGGGCAAAGTCTGAAGGTGAGTTCACAATGTAAATCCTCCTAACATCCTGCCTTTAGATGGTGTTCATCCAAGTCATAGAGAAAATAATGCAAAGTGGAATTGCACTGTTATATGGGATGAATTGTTGGAAACCAACATCTAGGATTCTATTATTGTTATTGAAGCAGCTCCAGTTTATTAAAGGAAATTTAATCCAGTAAGTATATACAAAGCTTGTCTGTCAGTTTCTCTGACTATCCCACAATAGATTTTCTCTATTTTTTTTCATTTTCTTTTTTTTTTTTTTTTTTAGTAAATCTGTCAAAAGCAGTAGGAAAGGGCTTCTTTGGTCAGTGCTCTGAGTCAGTTTATTCTGATGCTGCTCAAGGCACAAAATACATGCTTATGTTACCATGTTGTAGTAATGATCCCAAGAAATTATTTGCTTTGCTTTTAAGCAGTGTGCCTCGCTGTTGACAGCATTACTGTCCATTCAGGAATTAATTGAAAGTACAATTAAGGACAGTTATACAAGGCTTGAAAAAACCACAGCCCCATACAGCCAAACCAGCACAAATTAACCAACTGCATGTTGCAGTTCTTTAACCTGCTTTGATTCTTTGGGACGATTCGAAAATGGCTGGTGTGTTTAACTTACATTCTTCACAAAGGTTTTAACAAAACTCTTAAAATTTCTGAATAATCGAAATAAGGGGCCCTATTAGATCATGAGCTAAAGCCTGGTTAAGCAGCTGCAAACAAAGAAAGTAATAAAACTGTATCTATAGGTAATACTGAGTGAGAGCTGAGGTCCAGGATTTCTGCCCTTTTGGGAAGGCTGTGGGGGAAGCTGCTGCCTCTGTGCCTGTGGAGAGTTTTCCGGGGAGCAGATCTGCTGTGGAGCTGTGCTGTGGTGTGCAAGGCTTTTCCTGCAGCAGGACCTGTCATACCATCACATCGAGTGGGCTCCAGATAGCCAGAACAAAAAGCAGCTTTGTGCTGAGACCATCAGATGCCCTGAGATTTCTGCTCTGCTGAGGAGCCTGGGAGTGCACTGAAACAAGAAAGCTGCTCTCAGTTTCCAGCTCAAGTTAGAAGCCAAAAATCGAGAGTATGGTGAAACATGCCTTCAGAAATTACCCATAGGAAGCAAAAGGCTTTTTCAGTAAACATAAACCAGGCCTGTGGCCAGTACATTTGAGGTTAGTCTTTCGAAGTATAATTCTAGAATACAATCGTAGACTTTTGTACAGGTTTTTCTGCTATGCCACTGGATTAGCAAAAGGAGAATAAGATTTAAAAAGTATCTCTTGTGTCTCTCTGTGTATCTGCTCAGGTTTAGAGATACAGCTTGCTTTGATTTAAGAAGCTCAAGGATATCTAGGGCCATTCTCTTCAAACACAATTCACTACAGACTCACTGTGCAAAGCACCTATGTGTTACTGGAAAGGCCAACAGCCCAGTTAAGGAGATCTGCAGACATATGCAAACATAATTGAAAAAGCTTTTTCATGGGGCTAGTGATTTGAGAAACAACCTGGCACAGCCAGGCATTATCTCCCTAATATCTATACTGAAAAATGCACTGGAAAGAGTTAAACTGCCTACCCCACTTCAATATTTATATCCTAACTGGATGGTAAGGGGTACAGAGCACAGCTGTGTGTGCTGGCTGCCAGACAACATTCCTGAATCTGCCAGTGCAGAGCAATCATCCTGATGCATCTTTAAAGACACTTTTGATTGTTGAAGTGAAGTTGCTCACAGACAGGGAGCTGCTACCAACACAATTTTGAAGTTGAGCCCCTTGCTTGTCATGCCTGTGTGTACTCTGCATCTTTTATGGGAAAGTGCTCCTAAGTGACCTTAGGGAGATGACTGACAGGGAGTTTGGGCCGGGTGAGCCCACTGTGGCTTTCCCAACCTGACCCATTCTATGGTTCTGTGATTCTGTAGTGGAAAGAGAGCCTGTATTTTTGTGAGTTGATCCAGATCATGTCAAAGTTGAAGGAAATCCTGCAGTGAGCTTTTGCTGTGTTGAACATGAACCAAGACTGTAATAAAACATATAAAAATGTTTGTGTTAAAATGAAAAAAAAAAAGACATTTGATACCTGTTGTGTAGCTTGTGTGTTTGATCTCCCTTGCCTACAGCAGCTTTTCTTTTTTCAGACTCGTTTATACAGAGTCTGTAGCTGTGGGTTTCTCTTCTTAGCTGGTAGTTTTTTATAGGGATAATATACACTGGCAGGAGGAAGAACCAGGCTGCTTCAAGAATAAAAATATACTGCCTGTATCATATGTCCCATTGACTTTCACGGCCTGTGTGGGGGAAAAAAAACCCCTTATTTAAAATCTGTATTGCTTTGGGGTCTTGTTGGGGTGGTTTTGGGTGGGAGAGGGTTTTGTGTAGAATGGAAATGAAGTTAAGTGAACACGTACAGAGACAAATACCTTCATGTGTGCTCTCCTCTGCCAGTGCTTTCCTTCCCTCATTTCTGGGGGAGACTCCACAGCTTCCAACCCTAGCTGAGAAGGTGACCTTTGGTTTTGGCAGAAGGTCTTTTTCTGCTGAGGTGTAGGCTGGAAGAGCAAACATATCCTCTTTGCAGAGTTTACCAAACCTCATCATTGTCAAACAGGGTCAGAGACCACTAGTCAAGGGGTTTCTCTGTTCATACTGGAGCTGTAAGAGGCATTCATGCAGGTACATGGTGGATTGCTGGTAGCCCTCCCATGGGGAATGGCCACCATCCTCAGGAATTCTAATCCATCACATAAAATGGAAAAGCCTTTGATTCAGCCAAAGGTTAGGTGTGTTACTCATTACTCTAGGTCTGGAGCTTGAATTAAGCTTGGTTAAAAACCCTAATGCTCCTGTGAGCACTTTTCAGCTCTGAGTAAGTGCAAGCCAGGTCCAGGGAACAACACCCTGCAAGTCCTTGGGAGAGGTGAGGTAATAACTCTTGGGTGGATTCAAGCTGTCAATTAAAATTTAATTATAGCCTTTGGCAATATGAGAGCAAAGGTTGGGTCTGAAGCCTTTGTGCAGTCCTATAAATAAGTTAAAGCCATTAGGTACATTGATCATCATTTACAAGATGGGTCTTGCCAGTAAAGACGATCAACATTGAGTGTGAGACTGTAATTGTGCATACAACTGTGCAGTGACGGAATATAACTCACCACCAGTCTGTTTAATGTGAGAGCTCTGCAGTTTACCCACTTTATCCATTGCTTCAGACAGAATGGGTGTGGAGAAAACCTGATATCGGACTGACTTCCCCTAAAAATCCAGCAGAAGTTGTGAAGAGATGGTAGGTCTGGGTGTCCCTCCTGAGAGCAGCCAGCCCCAGGCAGCTTGTTGCTAGGCAGAGGCACAAAGAATACATTATACACTCCAAAGAGGAGTCTGTACATTTGATTTTAAGAAAAGAGCTGAATTTTTGCCAAGACATTTACATATTTAGTTTTTTTGTGATGGTGTTTGATATTAATTTTAAAAGCCGTCCATAATTTGCATTGCTGACTGTTGTGTTTTAACTGTCACACCATTCTAACACCTCCCATTAAATTTTTTCACCTCTGCAATTAACTTATGTAAAATCAGGGTTCCTGGATTTTTTCAATTTTTTTGAAGAAAATTGCCTAGAGTACAATTTTACTGTGTAATGGCTTTTTCCAGGTGCTCTTGTTCATTCTCTTACACAGTTAAGCATGTGTTCTTAAAATGAAATAGTGGTAATATCATGTAGCTGCAATTACATTATGGAAACATTATCTTCACAGGATGATGGGACTTCAGGGACACAGCATAGTACAGGTTTCCACAAAAGCATCTTGAGGTTATTTTACCAGCATGATTATGTCTCTCTAGGCATGCCTTGAGACTTCTGCAATGCTCTTGGACAGAATGCAGAATAATAAAACCTGAAAAGTAGCTTTTCCTTAAACTTTTAAGCAATTTGACTGCCGTTTTGGAGTTTTTAATAGCTGGAAGGTTTAAACTGTGGGAGTTAATACACGTATCTACATTTATATACCTGCATTTACACACATCAGACAACATCTTGTGTATGTGGGTGCCCATGTAAATCTTGTTGGAGTACATCTATTCAGTGATCAGATATCAACAGATTTCTTTTTCTTTCACTTTTCTCAGCAGAGGACAGGCGTCACAGAACCTTAAAGCTGGCCTTACCTGTTGACCTTACCACTCCATTACTGCCCTGAGCAGTCTGTTCCAACGCTTTACCACTTTTTCAGTAAAGAAATGTCAAGTTTTGCTATTCTTTTCCATAGCTGGGAAGCTGTGCAAAAACGTAACCTAACCATGCTGCTGCTGTGTCCTTGTGCACGTCTGGAATGACCCTGCTCCTTGCAATCTTGGCAATACACTGCTGATACCTCAGGCTCAAACCACTTCTGCGATGGAACACACAATGTGCTGTGACATACTGAGCTTCCCGTAATCTTGTGCAGGTGCAGGTGAGTGTACTGGGGGTGGAAATGGCCTTTTCAAATCTCTTTGAATTGGAAGTACCACTCCTGGCTGCTGTCTCAGATTACCGGCAGGCCCAGCATTGCTGGGGCACACGGTTGTTCCCAGCCAGCCCAGCCTGATGGGGTACCACTCAAACATCAGCCATATGTCCAACCAACTCCTGTTTGCCACCATCCCTTAGGTCTGCACGTGTGTTTTGTCCAAGGTCCAGATGCTCTGCAACTGCAGCAGCCATCTGGCAGCTGGGGGAATTGGAACACTCCGTGCACCACCTGAGGATGTGCTCCGATTTGTATTTCTGGTGTAAGAATCTGAAGGATTCGAGGAGTCCCGAAGTGTCTGGAGTTTTTAATTATCACTTTTATTATCAGCCAAACAGTTAGATATATATGTTTAAAGCATTTTTTTAGTCTTCTCTAGTAAGTGACCTCTCAGTCTTACATGGTCTGTAGTTATGTTCTCCCTTGGTTTTCACAGTGTCTAAGCATTCCTTTTACATTTGTCTAAAGCTTGTACTATTTCTTCTGCCTCTTTTTAATTTTTATTTTAAGGCTATGACTAAGAGAAACAATTTAAAAACCATTTGAGTGTTATCCTTGATGATGTGCTCATCAGAGAACAGCTCGTAACAGTCTTGTAGGACTAGAATTATTTGGCATCTTCAAAGCTCAGCTGGCAGAAACTAACCAAGCAAGAGAATTAGCCTGATCTGTGGGATAGAAGAAATCCATTTCTGTGTTTGCCAAAACAGAATGAAAAGGACCATTGTTGGTGTGAGGGAAGGATCCTCCACCGGGGCCCTGGCCGCTGGCCTGCATTGTGAGACATGGATTATCCACCACTGGAGGTCTACTAAGAACAGGCTGGAACAACATGTAACTTGGCAGGAGTGGTGCATACTTTGAGGAGCCTGCCTCAGAGCATTGGGCTGGGCTGGGTGACCTCTCTACAGTGCTGTTTTATCCCTGCTACTCCAACAGAGTTGTCTTCCTCTTGACAAGCAATACAAATGTAAATGCCTGTGTGTAGCTAAGCAACAACTCTGTCTAGTTCTGAAGTTTTGCCCCCAAAGTAGTTTTTTCTATCTTTGTCTGTGAGAGAATAGAGAAGTGGAGGTTGGCTCAGACCCCAGGGGAAGGCTGCAGAGATGGAGAGGAGCATGCAGTTCCAGTGGGAGCATGGAGAGGGAAAGCCCATGAGCTGTTCCCATGGCACTGCACTCCAATGGACCCCACACACCACACTCAGAACACGGAGAGCAGATGGACAGCTCTGTCAAGGGGGCTTAGAATGCAGGATGCACACAGAGAAGACAAAGATATACAGATGGGTTCCAGGAGGGTGCTCCAAAGTCTGTCTAAATTCCTTTTGAATCTGTCATTTATAAACTTTAAGAGTTCAACCAGATCTGGAAAATTCATGCCTCTAGGAAAGCCTGCTGCAATTCTTTAAATCTATCCCATGCCTTTGTAACCTTTTGAGTTTACAAAAAAAAAAAAAGGTGTGATGTGTTTGGTTTTAAGAAACAATAAGAAGAAACATATTTAAATTTGCTGTAATACAATGGAAGGCCTTTTGGATTCTTAGAATGAGGTATTCAGGTAAAGCTGGATGGGGCCTTAATTTGCTTGGAAAATGCAACCATCCTGAAGTGGTGGGTGTTGTGCTGTTAACGGCAGTGGGTTGTTTTAATACATTCTGACTGACATGAATGAACACTGTTAAGCTATGATGCATCAGATTTTATGATCCAAGAGCTTTTTCTTTTACTTTTTAAATTTTTTCTTTTGTTTTTCTCCAAGCAAATGTATCTCATCCAGTCCTTGGCTGAGCAAGGTGGGAATGTAGCAAAATCACTCCTCTCTTCATCCCTTCTGAGGCAATTTAATTTTAAGGTGTTTAATTTTAAGGCGATATTCAGCTAGTAACTATCCAACAGGGGTTTTAAACAGAAGTTATTAGATTTCTTCATTATTTGAAGTATTCAGAGTACTCTGGAAATGTCACAGCATTCAATGAAAACCACTGACAGCACTTTGCGTCCTTCCTCGGGTGTCGTGTTATTGTTAAAAACATATCCAGTATAAAATAATGTGATGAAAATAAGCAGAAACTCTCTCTATCTCTCTTCATCTAGTCTAAATTTAGCAAGAAGCCCTTGCTTAGTTTTTAATAAAGACAGCTTTGCTTTACTGTCTTGTGCATACTAATACAGTCTTCTTTTAATGATAAAGAAGACAATATTCTTAAAATTTACTTTATCATCAGTTAGCTGGTTAGTGCCACGATACTTGGCTTGGTTTTACTTGGTTTACAGCTGTGACAAATAAAATCACAGAATGGTTTAGGTCAGAAAGGGCCTTAAAGATCAACTAGTTCTAATCCATATCTTCATTTCAGCTCAAGAGTCACAAAACTGGGCAGCCACTACCATCAAACTTTGATTTTTTACATATTTACATTTAGATATTTTTTACTGTCATGTTTTTAAATAAGGGTTACCAGGTCTATCTCAGATTCTGTGTATCTCAGCTCCCAGAAAAGGTAAGGGAGTTGAGGTATTAACTACTGCTGCCACTCCACACAGGCAACACCCTCGCCTGATGAGCACATCTTATCCAGCTGTTTCATGTCTTGCCTTCAGAACATGTTGAAGGGAATGTGCAGGTAGAGGAAGCTCACTGAAATGAGCCTCAAACCAGGCTTCCCTCACAGCTTAGCTGTGATATATAACTGATATTGCCTGGTCCATAACCTCTTGCCATTAAGTTGTCTTCCTTTGAAGAAACTCATTTGTATTGCAGAAGGAAGGTCTGAACAAAGTTAACATGAGTTAGGAATAGAGTTGCATGGCAGTGAAGCCCTAATGAAAACACACAACAAGCTGGAGAAGTGCTGAAAGCAGGGGGCTCTTGAAAGTATGGTGCACTATGTACTTTTTGTGTTATTGGCATCAGAGGGTGTTTTTGGACGGTGTGAATCTTTATCCAGCTATAGCAGAAAACAACACCTCTCTGCAGTTGCACTGGAACTGTCTCTCTTTGGTAAGGTATGCCCTCTCTGACAGCAGAAATAATGACCCAGTGAAAAAAAAAACTTAACCAAAGGGGGTTTTAACTCCCTCTTATTGTTTCCCTGCTGGTTTTCCTTATTTTTCTGTATCTGAAACTGTTTCTATCTGCTGTGATGTTCATTAACTTCAGCTCCAGAATGAGCAGCTGGAATCAGCACATTTCCCTATAATCTTCTGAAACCTGGAAGAAAGATTGCAAGACCCTGGTGCATCTTCCCATAGCTGCTGGTTCATGACAGTGAGGAACCAGTTAGTGACCCAGGGTGAGAGTCTGCTACAAACAGGCAGCTCCTGCTCGCTGCACTGAGTCTGGACCAGTGAGGCATACACCCATTGCAGCACTGGCAGGAATGTCTCTAGCATTTCCTTCCTGTTGTTTCGTGGTTAGAAACTGCAAATTATTTCACAAGTGCACGTGTATGGCAGTG
This sequence comes from Hypocryptadius cinnamomeus, assembly GCA_013400635.1. Taxonomy (NCBI): domain Eukaryota; kingdom Metazoa; phylum Chordata; class Aves; order Passeriformes; family Zosteropidae; genus Hypocryptadius; species Hypocryptadius cinnamomeus. The sequence goes on along the minus strand of VYZP01065576.1, from coordinate 100,016 downwards.
TGGATTATCCTGCTTGTTTTTATTATAGCAGTTAAGGTCTTAGGCTTCTCAAAATACTATTTGCTTTAACAAGGAAATGCCTCTGCTGTTCTGCTGGGAGCTGGGAGCAGCGTGTTTCCACCAGATAAGGGGTTTGAACCACCCAAGTGGAAAATGTAAAGAAAAGCCATCTAACAAAAGGGGAAGGTGCCTTTGCTGAGCTGCAGCTGGTTGTGTGGATGGTGGAACCTGAGCAAAGGGAATCTCTAGTGGGGAGCTCTTCTCCCCAGGTGAGGTTTAGGTGGAACTGTGCCTGCTGCTACGGAGAGCCACTGTTGCTGCCCAGTCCATGCAACACATGGAGGGACAGAATCACAGAATCACTAAGGCTGGAAAAGCTGCCTAAAATCAAGTCCAACTGTTAATCCATCCCTGTTCATCACTAACCCACGCCTCTAATCCATTCTTGCAGCATTCTAAGCTACTCTGTTTCTGTCAGCTGTCTCTGGCACAGATTTACTCACCAGGGTCACTCATGCTGGGGAGCGCTTTACCCGGCCGTGGCGGGAGCTCTGCACCACGAGCCTGTGTCTGTACTTTGTCAGGTGGATGCATTAGGCAGGAGTTGGTCAATCCCTGTGTCTGAAACTGTCAGTGTGTTTTTAAGTCACAGTAATTAACTCAGCCAGAGGAGCTGATCTACTGAACTGTTCTCCTAGCTAACATCTGAAATATGTTTAATGAAAATTCCAGAGTCTAATGGGTCTTGTCTAAAAGCACCTACTTCCAATGACTTATTCCAGTAAATCCATGTTTATGAGAGTGCACGGTTAATCTCCTGGAGGTTATATTTCATCTACTGTAGATTAATTTCAGGCTGTTGTATTTGTTCTAACCAATTTTCATAATGAAAGTGAGATCTCATTTATTTTTATTTACTTTGTAATTAATTACAGCTACATATTAGATACTTAGAAAATGCTGATCAAAGGCCTGGGGTGATAAACTGGGCAGAAGTGTCCCCAAGACAAATGGCCAGCACAATCTTGAGATTTCAGTAGTTTAAAGAAGGTGACCTGTATGATTATTATTAAATATTTCTGTTTCCATTGTGGAGGTCAAAACCAGTTTCCAGAAAAAAATGGGAAATAATGAATTAACTCATCAAAGTACATCTTGGTCTGTTCTGTAAGGAAGTTTAGCTGTTAATTTATTCAGATCAAGTCACCTACCTCCAGCTGTCTTAAAACACATTCAGAAGAAGGGGAATATTCATTCTAGCAAAAACAGTACACTCCAAAACTATAAAATTAAGAGTGGGTACTAATTATTCTCGTCTCTGGAACAGAAGAAACTGAAGAAGGCGTTAGAGCAAAGAGGGCAAGGAAGTAAATGTGGATGACTCATATCACAGCTTTCAAGGAGAAATTTTGTTTAAAAGATAAAACCTGAAGGCTTCAGATGAATGTAACCAACCAAGCCACAAAATGGATAAAATTTAGCATTAATAAAAAACAACCCACAATAAAAAAGAAGCTTGAAGCATCTCTAGACATTGCAGGGATGAAATTAAAGGAAGCTGATCAAAGTGTGGTTGTGGCCATATCATAAAATGTGAGAAGATGGATAATAATCTAGATAAAGGCCACATCAAGTGTAACCACATCCTATTTGAGATCCACATCACAGCCTCACCTGCAGCACAACTTTCAATTCTGTTTGCAAAAGGATTTTTACAATAAAAACTACTGAGAAAAGCAGGTAAGAGATAAGCCAGCAAATGGCAGGCAGGGAGTGTACAGGCAAGAGGGGACGTGCTTAAAGATCTGAAGAGAAATCTCACACTTCTGTGTACTTTGGTTGCAGAAGCAAGTGTTTTAAATCAAGAGACATCAAATCTGGTGTGTTGAAAAGACAATATACAGTTTCACTGAGGAGCCACTTGTCTTCAGATGCTGCCTTTTTGCTGGACAAACATTAAGTGCAAGAAAAGATGTAAAAAACCACCCCTAAAATTGCTTGAGCTGCCATAAATGGTTGCCATCCTCAGAAATCTACTTCTTAAATCCAGAGCAGGCCCCAGGGAACTGCAAATGTACCAAAGATTTTCTAGGCACCATATGGTGGTTATGAAAAAACCTAACACAGGCCTATTTTTGAGTCAGCAGAATGGCAAAGAGGAGGGCTAAGCTTTGGAAAGCAGCATATTCATGGTTATGAAACCCAAAGTGGTAGACAGGCTCAAGCCCTTGACACTTCAGCAACACTCACTCTATATCTATTTATAAGTCATTTTGCTAGGGGGACATTAATCAAGTGAGAAAATATTCTTGCTCCAGCCTGCGAGTGAAGCAAGTGTCATGACAAAAGAAAAGCAAATAGAGCTATTTTAAGACATGGGAAGAGGCATTAAATGCAGCCACGTGCTCGCGGAAGGTTTAGCCTTGGCTGCTGTCTCTTGTCCTGGTCTGTGAGAGCCATGGCAGCCCAGCCTTGCCCTGGGCAGGCTTTGCAGAGCTTGTGTCATCCTTGATAAAACAAAGGCTGATAGTGTACAACTACCTACAGAAATGCTGGCAAAGCATTTCAGAGAATGTTCATAAAAGCAGGCTGAGTGCCTTTAGGACATCTGCCTTGCATGAGGAGATTTCTGTTGCTGTGATCTCTTACCCCGTGTCAGAGAGACACCATGTGATGATTTTTAAGAAATTCATTAGAAAGTGTCCAAAGGAGAGACACAGGATGCAGAAGGGTCTGAAGGGGTCCTACAAAAAGTGGCTGAGGGCAGTTGGTTTGCTCAGCTGGAGAAGGGAAGATTGAGGTCAGACCTCACCAGGGGCTGCAGCTCCAATCTCTGCTGCTTGGGACAGGGACAGCACCCAGGGAACAGCTGGAGCTGGGCCAGGGGAGGGTTAGGGTGGACATCAGGGAAAGCTTCTTCCCCCAGAGGGTGCTGGGGCACTGAAAAGACTCCCCAGGGTTTGGTCATGTTCCCAAGGCTGCCAGAGCTCCAGGAGCATTTGGACAACACTCTCAGGGATACCTGGGGTGGGATTGTTGGGGTATCTTGTGCAGGGCCAGGGGCTGGACTCAATGGCTCTTCCAGCTCAGGAGATTATATGAGACTGTGGTTTTATGGGTACTGTCACTGTGCTTCTCCATGGCACTCCCAGAACCTCTGCTCCCTTCGTTCTCTTCCTGCTCTGGAAGACCCCACAGCTGCCGTGTTTGGGAAGGGTGGGGTTGTGTATATTCATATGTCACATTGGGAAAATGCATTCCCAAGCAGTGGTGGTTTCCTTGCTATGATACAGCTCCAATGTCTACTGCACTAATTCTATTATATCCTTGATATAAACAACCTTAGGGATAAGCAGATGTATTTAAATAGGACACACTTGAATCTGATCTTTTATTGTTCCAATGTTTCTATTATTTAGTAATTAAATCAAATGGACCTGAACCCAATAGCAGAATTTGGCACTGAATAGTTAATTCTGCAATATAATCTGCAAGATCACTGGAAAGAGCCAAATTCAGGGTTTCAGTGCAGAGGATAAAAGTTTATTTTTGCTCCCCTGTGGCTCAGATAAGGGATGTTCGATCTACTGAACAAAGATAGAGTTTCAATTACTTATTGAAGTTGGAGTCTATTGGTAAAACTAGTATAACACTTCAGAAAATGTAAATGCTTAGAAGAGTGAGCTTGAAAATTCCCTACTGAGGTATTACCTTAATGCGTTATGGAGAGCAATTCTGCCACACAAAATGAAATAGAAAAAGATCCAGCTGTAACAGGATATTGCACAAAGGGGAGAACTGAGAATTTTGCTTTAAAATAATAAAAATATTTTATTAATTGGTTTTACTTAATTTTTAGCAAATATTTTCTCCAAACCTCTGAAAAACTTTGTAATCTGCACTACGCATATAAATTTGTACAACAGATTTCGTTATTCAGAATTGTCCAAACTTGTAATGAAAGGTAGTACAGGATGGTCTGTGTCTTGTTGTAAAAGTTGCTAAAAAGTAATTAGAGTGTCTCTCTGATGCATGGCCTGAAAGCCCCATGTTTTAGCTGCTTTTCCAGCTTCTAAGATCTTTGGGATTTTTGCACTGCACCCTTGATTACAGAGGTATTTAGAAAGCAATGATATTATGAGGTGACACTATTTGAAAACTATTATGATCCCCTATAAAGTGCAAGTAAATTATCAAAAACCCACTCACAACTAGTACCAGCAGCAGCATTGTTTATCCTGTTTCCTACAAAAGCCGAGCTATAAAGCCACCTAAAGACCCAGTTAAAGAAGGTATGGAAGGCCAAATGAAAATTAGGCATCCTCATTCAAAACCTCAATTGTTTCCCACAGCATTTTCCACCATCCTGAACCATGCCTGGCTTTGAGTTCCATGTCCTGTAGAAATAAGGGCTTCTGCCAGTTTAGGCTGTATATTCTAAATTTTATCAAATGTTTTGAACTGCTTTAACTTGGTGGCCAAGGAGTGACTTCCTGGGCAGGAAAGAGTAGGGTCAGCATGTTGGAAGTCAGCTTTAGGTGGTGCTGTGCCCAGGTGAAGTGCTGAGCCACCCTCAGCTCCTGATCTGTCAAAGGACAGCACATTCAGCCTCTGGAAACTGTCACCGTATTTGCAGTTTATTATATGTCATAGAATCCCAGAATGGTCTGGGTTGGAGGGATGTTAAGGAGAATTTCGTTTCAGCCCCTGCCATGGCAGGGACACCTTCCACTGTCCCAGGCTGCTCCAAGCCTTGTCCAGCCTGGCCTTGGACAGTGCCAGGCATCCAGGGGCAGCCACAGCTGCTCTGGGCACCCTGTGCCAGGCCTCCCCATCCTCACACCCTTTCATTACCAATGTAATGAAAATTGCAAATTTAACTTTCCAATATGCACTGAAGCACACCCACCCCTCATTCATTCCCAGTGACATGCTCACAGTTCCCTGAACCTGTTGCTCAGGCATTTAACTGTGAAAGCCACACACTTCTTTTCCCAGTCTAATTCAAACTTCCCTGTCTGGTACCAATATGCTTTGCTCAGCTAAAAGCTGACATTCAGGTGATGCCTGTTGTTCCAGCTGAGGACTGTGTTCGCTGGGTGCTGTCACCTGGTGCTGCCAGAAACCAGGACTGAAACCTCACTTTGGTCTCCAGTAGCAACACAGATTTGTCCCCATCTCTGGTGTTCTGACAGAAGCCCTGAAAGGTGATGCATAGTCTTCAGATGAAAATCCTAGAGGCAAACCAATTCTTACAGTTATGGAAATAGCAGAGATTTTGAAGTCTTTGGAAACTGGCTTCCTTTCTAGGAGGGTACTGGAAGAAAACAGAGATTGTCTGATGTGCCTGAAGCCACTCTGGTGTTCAGGAGCAGCAGACACTGTGCACATCATTTGAAATGATCAATGACTTGGCAGCTTGGTCCCATGTCCCAGGGTGATGAGCTCATGAACCACTGATCTCTCATCCAATATGCAATTATACATTTCTCTCTTCCACTCTTTCCCTGGGGTTGCACCCGTGATTGTTATGGATTGATCTTTTACCAGTGGGGAGCTGGGTGTGTTTTCATGTTTGTGGGGATGCACAGGATTTACTGAGCTTCACAGGGCCTGGGTGGAGCACGTCATGAGAAATGGAAGTGGAGGGTCAAAGAGAACAACTGAGGCTCTTCTTCATTCTACTGCATTCTCATATAATGGAACATCATTAAAACCTCTGGTAAAAGGATAATAAAGCTCACAGAATTTATCTGACATTCAGAAAAGGAATTTGAATGTTGAAGAAAACCCTGTCTTTTAAACAGTTCTTGTTTCCAAATTCACATTCTGTGCTAGTTTTCCATGCCAGTATTATCTTAGGATTGGGAGACTATTATCAGAATTCCACCTTCTAATATAGCCATTCCGATATTTTGGTGCCATGCACTCCATATGACCTTTTTAATACTCTGTTGCTTGATTTCTGCCTATTCTTATCCTTTTTGCTATTTACAGTTTTCTAGCCCCATAGGGAAGGAATAACTGCACTGACTAGTAATGACAATGTGGTCTGCTGGAATAAGCAAAATAACTCCTCAAGCGGCTACAGCCCAGTGTGGTTCTGAAGTTAGGATTTACTGCAGTCTCATCACAGCGGCAGTCCCCTCTATTCCCAGCGCAGTTTCTGACTGTTTTGCCATCATCTTAGTCATTTGCAGAGAGCAGGAACAGCACTAAAGAGCAGTTCAAAAAAAAATTACAAGACCGTGTAAAACTGTAAAGAAAGTGGGCATTATGAGTACAGGTGTTACTAGGTTTTTCCTCCTCTAGTTCATCACAGGGGTTTCTTTGGAGCAACACAGTTTACAAGCAAAAAGAAATGAAGCCTTAAAAACGTGAAGCTAAGAAAGGACAAGAACCTGCAAAAAAATCAGGATCAGCAAAACAGATCAGAAACTGGGCTTTCAGCTCAATTTTTTAATGAGGTAAGAGTAGGATTAGCATGTTCCTTCTTGCTTTCCTTCCAAGCAGGAAGGAAAATTGGCAGATACCTTTTGGTCTCTCTGGCCCTCAGGGCTTGGTCCCCTTGAGCAGCTATGACAACTCCATAGCACTGAAAGCATGGAAGTGCCAGGAGATACCTTGCTCTACCCTGGAAGGTAGGCTTAGGAGCTGGGAGATCTGTCCTGCTTTCAAAAGTTTGTTTAAAAGAACTAAATGTTAGCAGAACTTTGAAGATATCTTATTAGTAGTTTTGGGTACATGGCTGAAATCCAGAGGATGGATTTAAAGAAGAGAATCAACAATATGTATGATAACAGCTCATTATGGATTTATGATGTTTGTGTTTGTGAAGGAATCCTTCTACTCCTGCATGAATGAAAGAGAGCAGACACGTCTTTCAAGTAACTTAAGGGGGCTTATAAAAATATGGAGAGTGACTTTTTACATGGGCAGATAGTGGTAAGACAAGGGGGAACATCTCTATATTTGGATTAGATATTAGGAAGAAATTCTTCCCTATGAGGCTGGGCAGACCCTGGCACAGGGTGCCCAGAGCAGCTGTGGCTGCCCTTGGATGCCTGGCAAGGTCCAAGGCCAGACTGGATGGGGCTTGGAGCAGCCTGGGACAGTGGAAGGTGTCCCTGCCCATGGCAAGGGTGGCATGGGATGGGCTTTAAGGCCCTTTCCAACCCAAGCCATTCTTGGTTCCATGATACTTGCACACTTAAAGTAGCAGAAGAGGAATATGAGCTTGGGGCATGATAGGACCCTATCTTTTCTGGCTGTTTCTTCACTGTGACTTTGGTAAGGTGTGAGCAGCAGCACTCCTGGGCTGCAGAGAGTTTTTGCTTTGCTTGTTTGGCTTTTGGTACAGGATAAAAGCTGTAACACTCATAGTTCTGAAAAATCATGGAATCATTAAGTTTGGAAAAGACCTACAAGGTCAGCCAGTCTTCAGCCAAAACCCAACCTGGTCACTAAACTACATTGCCAAGTGCTATGTCTGCTCTTATTTTTGAGCAGCCCTGGACTCCACCACATCCCAGGGCTGTTCCAATACTTTGCCACTCTTTCAGTGGTGTGTTTTTTCCTAATATCCAGCCCGAACCTCCCCTGGTGGAACTTGAAAGTGTTTCCTCTTGTCCTATCACTTTATACATGGGAGAAGAGGTTGAGAGACCCCCTGACTCCAGCCTCCTGTCAGGGAGCTGTGGAGAGCGAGAAGGGCCAGAGCTACTGCCTGAGAAAGGCAGATGTCTATAAATAAGTGCATCAGATGTAGAACCCGATAAGGAGAGAGGAGAGTGTGCAAAGTGTGCTCTGTGAGCCAAATGAAAATATATGGCTTAAGGCTGGGTTGTGTGTGCTGCAATTAACACTGTAAAGGTTATCTGAGTATTTTCCTCCCATAGCAAGAACCTAAATTTTCCCTTTTATCCCAGAATTAGCAGAAACAAGAAAAATACAGCCTCTTCAGGAGCTGGTTTGCAGTCCAGTCCCCTAAGAGAGGAAGGGAGAGGGTGAGACACCCCTGACATTCTGCAGAGGAATCTCAGTTATGCCTCCTCTTTGCCAAGTCCAAATCTGTCTCTTGTGAGAATGCTGCTGGATTGGTAACATTCGGCATCAAGGAATTTGTGCTCAGCAATGCACTGGCTCCCAAATGGAGGTGTTTGGGGTCTGATTTCTGTGGTCAAAGGGAAAGAAAGAGCCTTTCTCTCCTCCACCAGCCCCCGATGCACAAAGAGAACTTTTCCATTAAAACCATTTCTGCTTCACATTTGCCCTAATCAAAGAAAAGGGACTCACATCCTTATTGGCCTGTGGAAGAAATCTCTGAGGCAGGTGCATGAATTCTCAAAGCAGTTGGGGTGGGGTCATGGCTCCCCTTGCAAGGAACTATGTGTTAGAATTTTTTCTGGGCAACTTTGGCTCCTCAGCCTAGAGATCCCATAATATGCAAACATTAAGGGGCTGCTAACGAGATCAGGTCCATGTATAGAGTATATTTCCTACAGCTGCAGGACCACCCGTGTTATAAACAAACCCAAAGAAGGTTTCCTACCTGCCCTAAGGCAACTCCAAAGCCTGGCAGAGAGCTCTGTGTGCCAGTGATTGGCTCCTGGCTTTGTGTTCCCTGTGGCACCTTGCAGGGTCCAGAGCTGGCACAGCTGGTGTGAGGCACCTTCGTTTAATGGGATGGGGCACTGTAGAACTGCTGTGAAATGAAGGAATCAAGATGCATTCTGTGACATTACAGATTAATTTCTCCTTGTAGGAACTGAATAAATTGAAAGTAATGTTCTTTGAAGCTTCTCTAACTCAGTCTTGCAACCTGCTCTTGAGGGATGCATTAAAGCAAATGCTGTATCACAAAACCACTAACAGTGTGGTGTCTCAGCTGCTTCTGCCTACCCTTGTGTTTGTAAAACTTCATTAGTATGTTTTTGCAGTAAATAAGTGAGAAAGGGATCACAAAAGAGCTCAGATGTTGTTCCCAGATGCTGCTGTGTAGAGTGTTCACTAGCAGCCTGCCTCCTGTTAGGGCTGGAACAGCCTGACTTAGCAGGAAACTGTCTGAAATCCCACTGCCCTCCTGTTCCTGAGACCAACAAGTGCTCGGGGCAAAGCTAATGTCCCTTAAGGATCTGGATTATTTGGCCTTTGTACATTGTATAGTTCCTAATGCCACACATCTTCGAATGTTCCTGGGAGCTGTGGAAGCCAGAAAGGGCAGCACTTCCAGCCCAAGCTACAGACAGCTCAGTAGAGAGGCCCTGGCTCAAGTTGCCCAGAGCAGTTGTGGCTGCCCCTGGATCCCTGGAAGTGTCCCAGGCCAGGCTGGGCAGGGCTTGAAGCAGCCTGGGACAGTGGGAGGTGTCCTGGGGTGGCATGGGATGAGCTCCAAGGTGCCTTCCACCCAAACCAGTCTGTGATTCTGTGACATCCACCCTTCAGTTGCTGAGGACCAGCTGCGCTTCAGTGTGAGGAAGGCACAGTTCCCTCTGAGGCCGTGTAACTTGTGTTTGATCCCAAAACATGCCTTTCTGCTGGCATTCCCTGCTTCCAGGGGAGGAGCAGTACACACTACTGGTATTTCTAGTATTTTTTCAGGTTGCCAGACAGACAGTTGTCTGTTTGCCCTTTACAATCCCGGCATTTGGGCCCAATTCCTCCAAGAAATAGTCAGGGGTGCAATTTTTTTTTTCCCTTCTCAACCTTCACAAATTCCCCAGCATCCCATCTCCCTACTCGTGCCCTCCCTCCACTGTCGTTTCTCTCAGCACTTGGAGAGCCTGATCATGAGAGGGGAATCCTGGATAGAGAGGGCAGTGTCTGATCAGGATCTGCTCCTGGGAAGAAGAACCTTTTGTCACAGACCTGAGTCTCCACACCCGCACTCCAAATGATTTTCCTCAAGACTCAGTGGCCTGGCATAACCTTTTGGATCATGATTCACTTTTAAAGGAGTTACAGGATAACCCTTTCCCCCTTCCTTCTTCCTTTCCTTCTTCCTTTCCTTTACTTCCCCCTTTCCTTCTTCTTCCCCAATCATATAAAAAACCCAGTTTGCTAAGCCATTTCCCATGTTTATTTTTCTTGTGGGATGCAGTTCCTGATGTGGAAGGTGCTCCTGCTCCCTGCTCTTGCTCTGTGTTCATGCATAATGCTGGAGAAGGTGGTGCTGCAGGTGGGTAGGTGCTGCTGCTGGTCCAGGACCATCTTTCAGCTGTCCACAGCTCTCCAAACACAGATAAAAGGGCTGCCTAGTTTGGAGCATGTGCAGTCTATGTGAGAGCCAGAAATACTCAGGAGACTGGTACTCAGTGAGGGAAAAGGAGATCCTCCCTCAGAATGCCAAAGAAAAGCAACAGATACACATCACTAGACAAGGGTGGGTAGATATTTTCATGTGTAAGAGCAAAGTGGGAGACAGTGAGAAGATCAGCCTAGGGAGAGAAGACTGCTGTTGTGTAATACTGTGGGTTGTGAAGGCAGGAATGGCAGCAGAGCACAGCGACTGCCTCAGCTGGAGTGGTGGAGACAACACTGAAAGCATCACTGCCTCTGGAATATGTTCTGGGCTCACAACACAAGTTGCTAGGAAACTTTTATATTAAAAGGCATTCATCTTTAAACCCTGGGAACATAGTAATAGCTTCTCCTCTGTGCTAGGGAAGCTCTTTAATGTCAGTCCTGGCATTACTGAGACAAGTAATATGTGAGAGAGAGAAAAATACCTTGAATTATCTTGAGCAAAGATTAAAATCTAACATTATTTTTATATAGCTTGCAGGGTTTAACTGAGGTTTAGTCATTCTGGTCTGATTAGCAAGACACTGATGAAACATAGAATCACACAGCTGTAGAATACCCCAAGCTGGAAGGGACCCACAAGGATCATCCAGTCCTGCATTTTTTTCACTCTTTGTTTTTTGTTTGGGGTTGTTTTGTTGAGGGTTTGTTTCTCTCAGTATTTCCTTCCTTTCCTCCCTGGCTGGTGGTACTGCCATCCCAACAGTCCCAGACAGATGTGATTACCAGCCAGCAGCCTGAGATGCCTCATGGCTGCAGTGGTGGCTTCATTCTTCCTGTTACCACTCTCCATCCATCACACCAGTCCAGTCAGGGAACTGCACAGTACTTGCTGCTTTTATTTTCCCAGTGTGCTCTCTCCCTCTATGCTCTGGGCACACCAAAGCATATCTGTCTTATTTCCCATGTCAAATTCACAATTTAAAACATGTTATATGACATGTAATGGTCCCCTTAAAAATAAACAGAGGGTAAAAGATCCCCCAAACCACTACTGATAAGAGTACTGTGAGTAGTTGTAGTGGAGTTTTATTATTACTCTCACTATGGGACCTGTCCCAGGGTGTTGGCACCTTTTCCATAGTATGTTCAGCCTCTATCTTCGCTCTGGGGGAGCACTGCAATTCTGAATGATTCACTGAGAGGGAGAACACCCTGCTAGGGTTGACATTAAATATGTTAAGTGATTCTAAAAGTAACATCCTTGGAGTTCTGTGCAATGAAGATTGTTGGGCGGTTTTTTTCTGGATTAAAATGATGGCCTTTATCACATCAGCTGATAGACTTGGAAAAAGCAAACATGTTTTTGAACTCAACCCAATTCTAACTTAAGACTTGTATAATGACACCAGAGTGGAATTGGCAACCAGCAGTTTTGCATGAAAAACATTTACTACATGTTTGTCAAAATTACCTGTAACATGCAGGTATTCTTAATATGTGGTTTTGAAGTGAGAAGATCACTGAAATATTGCAGCAGAGCAAAGTAGAAAAATATGCACTCTATTAACAAGGAACTTGTTATTTCTGTTCACATTTATTTGTAATATTTATCTCATGGTCTATGTTTTAGAGGACATGATGTGTCTACAGCTCAAAATACAGACACAAGGAGTTGGACTTTATGATCCTTATGGCTCCCTTTTAGCTCAGGATATTCCATGATTCCATGGTAACCCGTGGGATGGATGAGTAGATCGGTACTGCAGGATCACAAGTTGAATAGTGGATAATAATCATATCGCAGGAAATCTCTCCCTCAATGCTCTACTCACCTGCCACATACAAGTTAGAGAACATAGGCAGCTGCAGACTGAAGTATGGCAGCATTAAGAGAGATCAGTTCCTCTGAAACCATTCTCATGCTTCAACCTCATGGCAACACCTTCTCTCTTATGCCACTTGGTGGAGCTTGGTGATTTTGGCTCTCACATACATAATTTTGTAAACTTACTCTTCAATTACACAACCAGTTGTCACTGTGTCTTGAAAATGGGCCAAATCCCTGCCCTGAAAGTAAACCATGAATTCTAATGAGCAAGGTGCTGGTGCCTAGCTGCTAATGACTTTGGTAATCATCTCTTCTTCTCAAAAGGAATAAAATATAGTGTGCTAATTTCAAGGAAAAAGTTAAAATATGGTCTAGGACCTTTGAAGGTATGGTATATAGGATGAGAGATGGGTAGAATTATATCACATTTGGTCAATTTTTCAGATTAAAAATCGCATTTTAATTTCCCTTGCAGGTTTTTGGGACGTATCTGTCTGGGAGACCTCACATTCTTTTGAATGCATGTTTTTACTCAACAAGCACATGCACAGTGAGCAGACAATTAAACTAGGAAATTATTATATCACATGCTGATCCTGCCTTCATTTTAATCAATAGTCAGTGAGTGCAATTAAACCAGAATTGGGACCTTAGCTCAGACATAGATCTTGTATTTAGAGCCTACCTGGAAATTCAGGACATTACACCAATTTCACTCTGTTGTCATCTAAACAATCTGTTTTTAAGTATAAATTAGTTGCTCTGCAAATCTTATGGAGTTTTAGTTTTGTATTTTTGAGGGCCACTTATTCTAAATTATCAGACAAATGAATGTCCAAATCAGTCCAATGAATGATATCTGATGTTTTGAAAATACTGAATTTTAACATCTGAACCTGAACTCCAGACCTTGGTGTGCGGTACCCAAAGTGAGATATGTTGCTTTTATTTTTGAAGGTATGTTGTAACTGAGAGGTCTCAAAGGCTCTTCCTAAACCCTCCTCATGCAGGATGCCAACTGTCTTGGCAGAGTCCTGAGATCAAGAATTCACATGCATCCTTTTGCTGTTGTCAGGGAGAAGACAGAAAAAGAGCAAAGGACTCAGCCCTGGAATCTATTGTCTGTGGTCTGAGGTGGGATCTTCAATGGATTTTCTGGCTTCTTCTTGGGAACTGGAAACAGTAATTGCAGCTTCTTTATACCATGGTATTTCTGAATTTCTTCTTTGTTGTGTTGGACTGACAGATGAGAAGGAAGGTTTGACATAGCAATGTGCCATACATATTCATCAAATACTGAAAACTGGTAATATATCAATGTTCTTCTGGAGTATTATTCTACAAGGCATAAGAGTAAGAGTGAAATTCTATGAAGACCTCTAAAAACAATTCAGAGGTAGCTGTGACTCTGCTACCCACACACCAGTGGCTCTCCACTGATTCTTATTACAAGAAAAAAAGCCACACATGTAATTTTGCCCAAAAGGGTGATACAACTTAAATTGAGGTAATCTGGAGAAAATGAGGCTCATGGGGAGGCCTTTTCACTCTCAGCACTCCTCGACAGGAAGGTGTAGCCAGATGGGGGTTTATTTTCTCCCAACTAAGTGCCAGGACAAGAGGAAACAGTCTCAAGTTGCCCTGGGGGAAGGTTTAGATTGGGTAATAGGGAAAATTTCTTCACTGAAAGAGTTGTCCAGCTCTGGCACAGGCTGCCCAGGGCAATGGCAGTCACCATCCCTGAAGGAATTTAACAGATATGTAGATGTGATACTTGGGTTACTGGTGAATAAGGCGGTACTGGGTTAATGGTTGGACTTGATGACCTTAGAGGGCTTTCCTAACCTCACTGAGTCTGTGGTTTTTTCAGATGTTTGCAGAGGATCCAGCAGAGAGAAGAGCAACATTATACTAAGCAACTGCATACAACTGCAGGAGATGACACAAGGCCACCTCTCCTGTGTAGTCTACACTCCATGTCTGAGCACTGAGTCCACAGATGGACCCATTTATCCCAAAGGTACTGCCTGCTTTCTAACGATTCCAGCAGAGCAGTCGGCACCGGCTGAAAGGCCTGGTCATGTATCTCAGATGTCATGTATCTCAGTCACCTTGGGACGCCAAAAGGTTCCTTGTCCTTGTTGTGACCCCTAAACCGGCTTGGAGCTCTGTGTGTCCATGTGGTGACTCCCCTCAGGAAGCCAATGGTGTTTGCTGCTTACTTAAAAGCCCTTAAAAATGAAGTGTCAGTTCACTAAACAGGAGGCTTCTCATGAGGAGGGTGGAGGATGAAGGCTGTTTGGAGCACAGGCGTTGACTCCACAGGTCTTTCATTGCCATCTGTATGTGACACAGTTTCTGTATTCCTTAAGTGGTTAACCTTTGTAAACATTGTTTTAACTTCTGGTTAATGCCATGGTGGAGCTACTTGTGACTTTTGGGTGTTCCTCACAGTGGTGTGTTCAGAGTCATCTGAACCAGTCAGGCACATGGGTGCAATCCTCACAGCACAGCACCTGTTCGAACTCGTTTGTGACATGAGCCTGTCACTAAATGCACATTACACGGAGGGAGGATTTTGTGCTGGGGTTTTGTGCTCTCACCACTTCTTCAGTTCATGGAAAAGCCAGGATCAAAGAGCTCAGTATAACAAGCAGTGTTGCATGGAGACAGGTCAGCAGATGTTCTTATTGAAGTTAGAAGTACTTATGCCCCATCTTTTATGTTAGGAGGAATAATGGCACTGTCATTATGTCTTAAATCTGCATATTTTGCAACACAATGTGTTCGATGGGCTCTTTGATAAAATATAGCTTCATGCTAGAAATAAAAACTAAAGGGTATTCACTTGTTCAACTTAAATATTTAACATTTTGGAAAGTCCTAACCGTGCTATTAAGTGTCATGTTCGACTCTTTGATTTGGTCTATTTTGCTCTGTTTGTTGTTTTGATCTAATTCTTACATTGCTCTTTCCATCTATTTTGTTTTCATTATAAAGATACCTGAAGTATCATAGCGGGAAATGGCACAAGAGGTGAAAGAGGTTTTCAAAAAACCCAATCTGATCTTTGAAATCTTGCAATCCCTGTGGCCAAGCAGGAGCATTTGGAAATTAATTGGGTCATTCATTTGGGCTTATGGCAGGCTGAAAGCCATTGTTTTCTGGCAAAGAAAAGCAGATAAATAATTAAGTACAAACTTTGGAATTACTCAGTAATTTTAAAACAACTATTCATCATTGGTCAGATTTGGTGTGGGAAAGATGACAGGCTGCCTGTCTGAAAAATAAACCTCACCTTCATAGAGTGGCGTGGAGAGATAATGCTTGATGTAAATTATAGAATTGTAAAATAACTGTTTTTGCTGACTAAGCTGCCCTTCAGGGAGGCCTGAACACAATTCCCTGGGCACAGCTGGCTCCTGGGCTGGGGAGCAGCAATCACACCTCATAAATCCATACAGCAATGAAGATATTGCCCATTAACTTCTGTGCAGCACCATTAAGCTTGTTTATTTAAGAAACCTGAGAGGTAATGTGGTGGCATATTATTATGCCTATTAAAATCTGTAGGAATTAAAAACATGGAACATTTTTTCCATGTAAGCTTGTCGTGCATGTTAGAATGATGTGTTGTACCAGGGTCACACTGCAGGGCAAAGAAAGATAAATGGAGCCCAGCCCCTCCTGAGGAGGGCGGCACACACCTTCCCACCCGCTCACTCCCTGCCCTTGCCTGGCTGCCTGACCTGCAAGGTGAGTTTGCCAACAGCATCCATCATTCTGACATAAAGAGATGCTTTTTTACACCTTTGTGATTAGTTTGTATTAACTCAATGACTGAGTATCATAGAATCAGAGTCATTAAGGTTTGAAAAGACCTTTAACATCAAGTCCAACCATTAACTTGAGATCAAGTGATACTTAGGAAGAAGTTCTTTACTATAAGGGTGGTGAGGCCCTGGCAAAGGTTTCCCAGAGAAGCTGTGCCTGCTCCTGGATCCCTGGGAGTGTCCAAGGCCAGACTGGATGGGGCTTGGAGCAGCCTGGGACAGTGGAAGGTGTCCCTGCCCATGGCAGGGGACAAAATGGGATGACCTCAAATCCTTCTATGATTCTATGATACTTGGACCACTGTATCTGTAGTCTCTATAAACAAATTATTAGAACAGAACACAGATGACCTAATGGAGAATATATTGTGAAGCTGGGTTTGTAAATGGTCATTATTCTTCTTTCAAAGAAAAAACAATTACTACATAACACTACATTAGGGCCCATAGTACATGTGCAGGTATAAGAGCATGCACTGGGTGCAACTGAAAGTAGCTCTCAAAAGGTATTTTACCTCATTTAAATCTGGTAATAAATTATATAAAAAACGGAGTCAATCGAAAACTGAAGGCCAGTACAGAGGTTTCCATGGTCTCCTGCAAGCATTTATTTATTAAACAAATAAAAAATTTCTCAGTATCTAAGAACCTGAAAGTCAAGCTGGTTGAACAGGACTGAACTTCCTCACTTGAAACTAGCAAACACTGAAGGAAAATAAAGGCTGTTATTAATGATAATGGTTCTTTTTCTCTTTTTTAAAACTTACACTAGCTATTAACTGGGACAAGCTGTCCTGTTCTGTGTCAGTGAGTGACTGACTGTTCCTGCCAGAAGTGAGGCGAGTCAAAGACAGACCTGTGGTAATCTGCTTGTCAAGTGGAAATGCCCATCTGTGCTCTGGGGTGACATGTGTCTCACTCAGTGCTGTACATGGAGAGAGAACTTCACCCAGGGGATGATCATCTTGGCTTTCATTCCTGCAAGGAGCAGTTCTCCAAGTCAAAGGTTTGATTAAGGTCACAGTCTGAGGTAGCACCTTCGCTGCTTGTTAGTTGAAACGTGCTCTAATTTCCAATGCCATCTACATACCAGTTAGCTCTGAAGGGTGAAGCTGCTTCTAGCTTGCTCTGATGATGGTTGATGATCCAACATTCAGGAAAACTGCAACTGTTCATCTTTCTCCTTGCCCTCTGGTAACAAAGCACACTGATGTAGTAAGCTGTGTGGGTAGAACAACATCCTTGTGTCTGTGTGTCTGCTGGCTTGCACAGGCTGAAACAGGTGAGCAGCAAAATCAGTAACAGGCTTCTGTCTTGGGTAAATTGAGGAAAATAGAGGCAACCCCATAAAACCCCATTACAGGATGGAGAAGGTTGGACGGGACCACAGCGGGTCACCTGGTGCTCCTGCTGAAACAGAGTCATTCTAGAGCACAGGATTGTGTCCACAGACAGCTCTGGAGTATCCCCAGTGAGGGAGACTCTGCACCCTCTCTGTGCAGCCTGTTCCAGTGTGAGGTCCCCTGCTCAGGACAGACGTTCTCCTTTATGGAAAGGGAGCTTGTAGGTGACTGTTCCCAGTGCTGAGGGCTTTGGGTAGATGGCAGAAACAAAGAGTGCACCAGTCTGTACTTTGGGTGTCATTCCAGTCCAGCACATATGCCTGCTGAGCATTCCTCACCCATCAGGCATGAGCTTGGGACAGGGGGCTGGCTTTGGACTGCTTGAGCACAGGGGATGGCACTGGATCCCTCCGAGGCTGTGTGTCCATTGTGGTCATTGACACCCGGGAAGGCTGGAATGACAGCTCCTGATGGCTGAGGAAAAGTTCTCTGTCTGCTGGGTGGCATCCCTCTGCTGGGATTGGCCATTGTTTGCTGCCATGGGGTGCTGGATCAGACTGGAGCCAGTTCCAGAGCTGCCCACGCTGTGCCACGCTGCTCTGCAGGTGTGGCACTGCCCGAGCAGGGTGTGGACTCCAGTCCCACGGTGCCCCGTGCTGTCACACCTCTGCCCAGCTCACTCACCTGGGGACGTAGAGCAGGCAGAGGGCAGCATGGAAAAGGTCAAACAGCTATCTGGGAAGAAGCATTTTCTTTCCATTTTAGAATATTAAAGATTATCATGTAACAGACTCAGAGCATTTGATAGTGGATCATGATTAAGTTTGTGACATGCAAATTCTTGCTAAGTTTTCAGTAGACAAATGGACACAGGAAGAGCCCTGGGCAGCATGTGGCACTGGACAGTACAAAAACTCAGCTGTGAAAACAGGTCTTGTTTCATCTGTGGAGCCCTGGGTCAGGGGACACTGGTGCAGCATGGCAGTGCTCATGTACCCTCCTGAGGCAGGATGGAATGTTCCCTACACCTGAGGGTGTACAGATGCCCTCTTTCTTCTGACAAGGCCTGGCAGACAGGGAAATCCAGTCTCCTTTTCACCCCCATATTTTCCTTGATTGTGGGTTTTGGGGTTGGTATTTGGTCAGCTCTAGGATATTCCTATTTTATACTGTCCACCTGCAGAGTGAAATGCTGCCAGCTACATTTAGCCCTCCCATTACCCTGAATCTTATTCTTTTTCTACATGGTGGTGGGAATTTCTGTTGCTCTGAAGAGAGTTCTAGGTGAATTCATGTAAAAAGTAGGAGAAGGTGTCAGAGCTCTTCACCTTCCCTTCTTTTCTCCTGGTAACTGCAGACTGCTCTCTGTGTACCAAATCTCCATGTGCAGAGAGGTGCAGAGCCCAGCATACGGGACTAATATTCGGGAATTTGGGTTTCTATACAGCACACAAATCCGTGTTTCATGCCACAACTGCAAGTCCTAGAAATATCACTGATATTTGAACACTTCAAAAAGCAAACCACTGAAAGATCAAATGCATCCATGAGGCTGAATTATTAGTGAAGTGTGATTTGTAAAAATAGAACACCAGTGATTCTATTGACAATAACTACCCAGTTTCTTATTTTTAAAGGGTTTTAAAAAAATCATTCTTAACGGAAAATTAATTAATTAAATGAAGAACTAATTATGTTTGCCTGACAATCAACTTCCTTTCCCTCAGAAATCTAAGGGAATAATTACTTGGTAAACCTTCTCTCTTTATTTTTCTTTATTTACTTAAATTTTAATTACAAAAAACATATGGTATGTTTGTATGAACCTAATACTTGAGAAAACAGCTTGGCAGTAGTGGCAACCAGAGTCCTTTTATGAATTTACAGAGCAGAAATGTCACAGCTGTTACAGGGCACAGCCTTTGGCAAAGCCAGTGTCCCACATCTCTGACCTCACCTAAGGATGGATTACAGAAGTTTGGGTTGGAAGAAATCTTAAAGCCCTTCTCATTCCTAACCCCGCCATGGGCAGGGACACCTTCCATTATCCCAGGATGCTCCAAGCCCCATCCAAAGTGGCCTTGGACATTTTCAGGGATGGGACAGCCACAGCTTCTCTTGGAATCTTGGAAACCTCTTTCAAGACCTCCCCACCCTCACATCCAATAATTCCTTCCCCATATCCCATTTGACCCTGCCCTCTGGCAGTGGGAAACCATTCTCTTTTGTCCTGGCCTTCTAGGCTGTTGCTCAAAATCCCTCTCCAGCTCTCCTGGAGCCTTTCTTCTCCAGGTGAACACCCCCAGCTCTTCCAGCCTGTCTCCAGAGCAAATGGGCTCCAGCTCTCCAATTATTCTTGCGGCCTCCTCTGTACCAGCTCCAACAGGTCAATATTCTTCTTGTGCTGAGGCCCCCAGAACTGGAGGCAGTGCTCCAGATGGGTTCTTCGAACCACAAATGGGTGTCGAGATCAAAGTTTCCCTCTATCTAGGCTAATTTGAAGTGTTATTCACAGTGAATGATGGGGTCAATATGCATAGAGTGATTATTGAACTGTCTGGAATAAAGAAAAAAAACCCAAAAAAGATAACCCAAGGTCGTGAGGCTTGTCATGTGTTGTGACCTGCCACACAGTACACGGGTGGGCTGTGTGGTGTTTGCAGTGGCCACACGAGTCGGTCCCTGGTCACATTTTGCATTTGAGGAATGCTGAAAGACCCTGTGTGCCAAGAGTATCCAGTTCCCTTCAAGTCACCTTCCCTTTGCTTGCAGCCGTGATAATCGGCTGCTTGGCACAGCCACCTCCTGGATCCAGAAATCAGATGGAGTTGAGGCCCGCGCCCTGCACCCATCCCACACCTGCGCGGGCGCTGAGTGCTCGGGGAGATGCTCTAGAGGAGTGATGCTCTCGGGGGACGCTCTGGGAGGGATGCTGCGGAGGGCAGGCTCTCGGTGGATGCTCTCGGCGGGATGCTCTGGAGGGGATACACTCAGGAGATGCCCGTCGGGAGGATGCCATGGGAGGACGCTCTCGGGGGATGTTCTCTGGAGATGCTCTCGGGCCCGTGGGGGAACCTGCCAAGGGGCGGACGTTGCTGGACGCGGAGCGAGGCGGCGGTGGGGCGCGGGACCCTCCCATTGTCTGCGGCGGGGCCGGGCGGGGCGGGGCGGGGAACCGGGGGCCGTGGAC
>VYZP01065576.1:0-79418 GCA_013400635.1 Hypocryptadius cinnamomeus | reverse complement strand
GTTCCAGCGGCCGCCGAGCCCGGCGCTCCTCCGGCCGCGGAGACCGGCGTGAACATGGATGGGCCCGGCGGCGGGGGGAGCGAGGCAGCCGCAGACACGAACGCTGCTGCAGCGCCGGCAGCCCCCGGGGCCCCCACCCCGCCGCCCCGCGGGCCCGGCTCTAGGGACCCCAAGCTGGTCCATCAGCGGTTCCTGCGGAGGAGCGTGGTGGACTCGGACCAGGAGGAGCCCGCCTTCGACCTGCCCGAGGCGGAGCACCAGCGGAGAATCATCCTGCTCCCCAAAACCAGGAGGATAATCGCGGAGCGGGCGAAGGCGGGGCAGGGGGCGGCGGAGGCGGCGGGCCGGGAGGCCGAGTGCTCCGGGGAGCCGCGGGCAGCGCCGGCCGCGGGCAGCACCGCGGGCGCCGAGGAGCAGAAGGAGCCAGGCAAGGATGCGGAGCGGAGAGAGGCGCAGGATGCTGCCAAGGACCAGGGCAAGACTAAGAAAGAGGAGCCGGAGGAGGAGGCTGATATGAAAGCGGTTGCAACCTCGCCCGATGGCAGGTTCCTAAAGTTTGATATTGAACTCGGGCGGGGATCCTTCAAAACGGTCTACAAGGGTCTGGACACGGAGACGTGGGTGGAAGTCGCGTGGTGTGAACTGCAGGTAAGCCTAGCTGATCCTCCTGTGCTTTTTTTTCTGCCTTATAAGCCGGGAACTAAAGGCACCGTGCTGGTGTCATTCAGAGCAGCTCAGCCCTGAGCAGCCTTTATGGTCACCATCGCTTAGAATCCAGTGTCTAACTATAGCGCAATATCCCCATTGGCTCCGGATCCACCACCTTATGTACACTCCTCCCACGCTTAACCCCCTCGGCCCGGCGCCGCTGCCGCCGCGGGGGCCGCGCAGGACCCGCCTGGTGCAGCGAAGGTCACGCGTGGCTCCTGCCGCGTGGGAAAGGGCGGAGCGGGGATGCTCGGCCCGGCCCCAGCCCTTTCTCGGGGCAGCAGCTCCCGGTTCAAATGACACCGACAGTCAGTGATTTGAGTGCGCTTGCAGGAGGAAAATTTGCTTTTGTGTTATGGCTTCATAAAGGCTGGGGAGCTGCTTCCCCCGACCTTCCCTCTCCTCTGCCATGAAATTGTTACTGTCCTGGTGAATCAAACCTCCTGATATGCCTCCGTGCTTGCCCTTTTTTCGGTACCGTGTTTGCAGTACTTTGGTTAGGTCAAAGACTAATCTGTCCAAATACCTTTGAAAAGGCGGATATTTACATTAAAGTTCTAGATCTTCAGAATGAAGTAGTATCATCCAGCAATATCTAAAGGGAACGAAGGCTTAGATGCTGTCTTTTGCTGTTACCCTGTTCTTGGTGGGTTTTGTAGCCTTTGGTAAAAATCACAGTAGTACATGCCTAATTTTTTTTTTATTTTTTGTTATAGTGAAGCTTATAGTGCCTTTTACCTCACTTTTGTTGGCATCCATTGGAATGAGACCTATCTAAGAGAAAAACCTAATACAGAATTAATATTGTTTTATTTTCAGCCTGAGTTACTCTGCAACTTAGGTGAAAGGAGGTTTAACTCTTCATTATAATTTGGGATCTTTAAAATTCCATTGGATAGCTGAGCTTTGTGGCCTACAAGAGTATTTGAAAGTGACATGGAAATAACGTGTTATTGTACGAGCTCTTGGTTGGTTGTTTATATTTTAATGTTGGCCCAGTCTGTTTGTAAATTACTCCTGGCTGCCTGGGATAGCTGGGGATGGATATACAGCCACATCTTTATTCTCTGATGATTTCATTACACAACATAATCACAATTCACTGCAGCAGTGCTCTCTTAATAAGAATTATGGGGAACACTTCTCAGTCTTCATAGTCGTGCATTCCCCGGCTTTTATCAGGCAGGGATGCAGAATGGGAGCAGCCAGGCAAGGTATCAAAGGTTGGTGGTGAGGGGTTAAACCCCTTTCTCCTCCAGCCCGGGGGTCCTGGTGGGTTTGTGGGGAAAGGGAGGTCTGGGAGATTGTTAAGGGGGTTTAAAAGAGAGCTGCCAGAGGAAAGCCTGGGTGCAGGCCTGGGCTTTTGTCTGGCTTTGCTGGGAACTGAATCCGGAGCGTGTAAGGCTTCTACTTCAGCAGCCTGAAATCCACGAGGGATGGTGGCTGGGGTGCTGCTGGAGGGCAGCTTGGAAGAGGCTGATGCTGCTCCTGTCAGTACGCGCAGCCCAGGCCAGCTCCATCGCTGCAGAGCCATAGCACAGCCCCAGAATTCAGCATGATGCGAGTTTTCTCAGAGTGCTCTAGCAGGGGGATTGACATAAATGGATTTTCCAAGTATTTTCTGTAATGGAGCAGCTTTAACGACCAAAGCCTGCCAAATGTATTGGTGAGCACTGCTTGGAAGTGCTAGTCTGGATCATGTACACCTAAGGAAGAGACTGGGAAGGGAAAACTGCAGTGTGAAAGCTTTCTTACCTGGTGAACGGTCTTCATATTCTTAATTACCCTTGTTTAGGAATTCTTGTACTGACTGCGTGTGAAGAAATCTGTATAATGCTCAAATTCCCATTAGTTTTCACTATGTGTGCTTCAGCCCAAATCAGATCTTACTGCTAGATATTTTCAATTTGATACAGGATTTGCTTTAGGCTTCTAATTGTGGAAAGAAAACTATTTGGCTGCTTTAGAGAAATTGGTGTGAATCCGTTGAAGGCAGGGGCTGCTGGGTCTCCTTAAAGTCTACTGTGTGCAGTTTTGAGTGACGCCGAAGGTAATGTGAGATGGTATGTGACTTTGGAAACCAGTACTTCGGTCTGGATTGGGAAAGCCTCATTGAATGACAAAAGCCTTTAACGGGCTACAGGATTAAAGCCTGTGCCTCTGGACTGGATTTGCATGGAGGAGGCAATGGGAGGAGGTGTGAATGGCTGTGTTGTTTCTTTGACTTGTAGAATACTCTCAGTTTAGCTGGGAAATTTTAGGGAAAACATTCAGAGGGTGCTGTCAAGTAAATCACTTTATTCATGGCTGCTTTTTTTTATTATTATTTTTTTTTATTGTGAGCTGTGTCAGTTAGATCTGTCCCGATTTGTGTTTCTTTGCACAAATTTGAAGTTCCCTATAGGTAGCAGGAGACTGAGTGGAAGCCATCATATCATCATGCTGTTGGAAACAAAATGCCTTCCTCTGCAGCCTCACACCATCAGAACTCAGGCCACAGCCTTTTTGTGGAAAAATTGCTGCAACCTGTAGTATTTTTCTTGTGGAGATGCACTTGTGCTTGTTCCAGTTGGAGCGGGGAAATTAAAGTGGACAGCATTGAGGTTCCATGCAGGCATTAATCCTGTCCTGGCTCAGCGGTTTTTCTGCCCACTTGTGCTGTTGCCTGTGTGTCTTTGTCCATCTGTACAAAGGCCTCGCGAGCCATTCTTGTTCAGTGGCTTTATTTCATTGAAAAGACGGCTTTAGGGTTCAGAACTGAAGTCATAGCTCTGATTAGGGGCGGGACCCAAGCGCTAACCAAATGATCTGGGGTTTAGACCTGTCTGAAGAGGTGAGAGCTGTAGTTGAATTCTAGCTAGAAAATAAGGCTATTGTTCCTTCATGAAGCTGAAGTGCTAGAGCAGGATTAGTGTGCCCTTGCAGTTTTGGAAGGGTTTGCATTCCAAAGTTTTCAGCAGCTATAATTAATATTAATTGATGGCGTACAGTTGCTGTGTGGTGAGGCTTTGGCATAACAGTATTGCAGTGTTGTACTCCTGAGTAAAGTATTGGGTCATGAATAAGGAATACAGGCTTTTCCACTCCCCTGCTTGCAAGCCAGATATTCTGTTTAGTTAGATGAATGGTTTCAAAATGCCCATTATGTTTCCCTTTGGGAATATATAGGGACTCTGCAAAGAGTCAGACCTGGTATTGTGAAATGCAGAGGTCTCAGTGTGCTTTATGGTTCTTGCTTGGACTGTGAATGCCACCATTGTATTTAATTTTTTTTTTTTTTGGTTGAGAGATGGGGAAAGGTTGGGCTGTCTTATCCTGCTGGTGCAGGAAGGTGAGAGATACCTGGTGATCATTACAGTCTTATGCCCCTGTATCAAAATTCCAGGGTTTTTTTTCCTGAAAAGGGTAGTAACTCCAGGATTTCAAGTAGTGTGGTAGTTTGGCTTTTGTTAGTGACCTTGCTGGCTGGCAGCATTCATCTGATGTTGAAATAGTAGCAGGTTACTATCTATGCTGGTAATTTATTGACCAGATAGACTTTGTAGTGTAAATGAACAGAATAATTTAGAAAATCTGGGAGAAGAAACGAGACAGAGACTATACCTGAAAGCTTGAGTCTGGTATTGCTGTCTGCTCACACTAAGTGAACTTCAAGACCAGTTTTGTCTGTTTCCAGTTAGTTCTTGTGAATGTGACTTCTGTTTAAATTGAAACAATTGGTTTAGCTGTGCTCTATGGTGTCGGTATGAAAATGTGTGCCTGTATCACTGGTGTTTGTTAGCAGAGCTGTTGCCCTGGCATGGAGAAACAGGGCAGGGATATGGTAGTGAACTATTAATAGACTGCTTCTCAAATTCAGTAAATGAAATAGAGCTGGGTCAGGCTTCACATTCTGCTTCTGAATCACACAAGACTCCTTTCTTTTGCTTTGAGCACATTGTGCCTCAAGGTTGGTTGTGTCCTCTTAATTCTGGTGAAACTCTTCATGATAAATGTGTGGATCCAGCTGCCATAAGAAGCAAACTACTTCAAATCAGAGCTGGGTGTAAAGGATATTTCTGGTCCCTTTGGTCATTTCATATCCACAGCTGATGGGGAGGGGTGGAAAAAGTTGATGTTGCAAGCTGTCACTGTGGTGATCCTTGCTGAGTGACGTTTACACTGGTGATGTTTTGTGGTTAGGGTGTAACAGAAGTTTAAGAGTTTGGAGGCAATGGTAATGATGTGCTAAAAGATGCTGGCTGCTGGAGTTAATGCATTTTGGTAGTCTGAACGGTTAGAGATGCTGCAGAGGTTTGACAGAGTGTCTCCTGGAAGGTAGAAGACCCACTGGAAGAGTTGGATGTGAAGGTGTTGTTGAGGAGGGAGGCTCCTGCCTCAGGAGCCTGCTGCGGTGGTGCATGTGGGCTCAGTGAGAATTGAGAAGTTTGGTTTTTAGATTTACTACGATGTGGCTGTCGACGGTCAGCAGCAGGACACTTACCTGTGTGTGCATTGAGCTCTGGGCTGGATCTGCTGGCCAGAAGACATAAATATGAGCTAAGTGCTGATGTGTGATGCCTGGGCAGGCCGTAGGTGTAAGGCAAGGGCAGCCAAAGGTGTGTCACACAAGATGTGTGACACTTGGCACTCCTACTGGGAGAGACATCTCCATTGCACTGCAACAGGAGGGGCTTGCAGATAGCAGCTGGAAAATATCCAGAAGGGTCATGGGGAAGCAGAACTGGTTTGCTTCATGTTTAAGTGTATATATATGGAGTTATGTTTGGAAATGTGTCTTTTCCCTCAAGTGACACTTGTGGACAGTATGGGTGCTATCCCAGTGTTGATTTTGATGTGCCTGAAACCAGGGTTGGCCAAGAAGGGCAGCGGAGTATTTTCCTTGTGGTGTTGATAAATCAAGTGGAAACAACTTTTAGTCCAGTGTAGCTGGACAACCTTGCTCTTCCTGTGTAGCTCTGAAAGGAGGGAGCAGCTCCTTGCTCCTGCCTCCTGGGAAGCAGAGGTCAGCCATCCTGCAGGGGCAGTCACAGCCACCTTCTTCTCCAGCACTGCCTGGCTGCAGCTGCTTCTGCCTGGACTCTGCACCAGTACAAGAGTACTTGTGCATCCTTCTAAACCCAGTTTCTACATAAACCACAAAATAGAGCCTCTTTTATATGTGACTGGTCCCTTGCTCTGGAATGGACTGATCTTCAAACCATAAGCAACTTTCTCTATCCCTGATTAAAATTTCATTATTCTCCAAAGGAATCAGGTCCATATCTCATTCTGACATTATGCTTATCCCAAACAGTGTGCTTGTTGGAAATTTTGTCCATTTGGAATTAGCTATATAGCTTCTGAGAGATTCTTTTCACATGCAAATGCTCATGCCCTGTAAAAGACACTGGGAGTTTGGGACATGGAGTGGATCACAAGTCCTGCTTGTTCTCCCCTGTCCCCTGCCATCACCTGTGTTGTGAATACAAGTTGTGACATGTCACTGAACACCTCTAAGCCTTAGGAAATATCTTATTTCCCAGCTGGTTGTATGTAGCAATTGGTGAACCTAGACTGAGTTTCAAATCAGCTGGTGAAGAATGTGCACTGAAAACTTTCTGGAGACTCTTCCATAATGTGGGGGGTGGTGATGTTCCTTCTCAATCCCTTAAAGAAGTATAAATAAACTCATACCTGTACTCATTTTGAATTGTATTTTGTGGGGGATGCTCCATCTAGCTCTTGAATGGTCTTTCCTGTGCTTTCAGTTAATCATAATCTCCAAAATGCTTTAAAAAAAAAATTACACCCACTGGAAAATGATTTTACTGTATAGTGTTAGTAGAGTAATATGGCTGTGTGATACAGTGGTTAAATGTACAGTGGGAGTAATGGGCAAAATGAAAGATCATGTTCTGGGAATGTCCATCTTGTTTAAACTGTCAAGGAAGGAGTAACTGAAGACCTAATATCATCTGTTCTTCAGTTTGCTGCAGAGGGCTATAAATCACTTATTCATGAACTCTGAGGAAAACTGAGAGGAGAAGGCAGGGCCAAGTAACACTGTGGGGGATTCTAACTTGGCCATGTTACGTGAATTCAATCTGATCTTCATTCTTGACCTTCTTAAAGGAAAATTAAATGTTCTTAGAATGGTATTGGATCCTGTGATGTATCTCAGCACCATCTTATTAAAGTTAATTTGGGTTTTAGATATTGGTTAGATTAATATTTTTTGTAAAAAAAATGAAAATCTAAAAGGAAATGAGCATTTTTTTTTTTTGCTACACACCAGTCCTGTTTTGTAGTGCTTTTGTTTGGGGGGAGGCTGTACAGTAGCTGGTTGCTAAAGCTATTAATTAATATCTTTTTCAGATTCTGGAAGTCCTGATATAGTTCATCTCTCTCTATTTTAAAGGCCTTTTGTTTCACAAAATTCAGAGAATTTGAGTGTAAACCTGTATGGATGATGGCTGCCTTATTGTTTGTTTGGGGTTTTTTTTGTTTATTTATGTAGTTTTGGGGAACTGTCAAGTATTTTCCATTAACTTTTTTTCAAAGCATGAGCATCTAAACTGTGGTTCAGACTGAGCATGGTAATGTGATATTCTGTATTCCTGAATTAACCAGGCTTGTCCAAAGGTAGTGTTAGTGCATCTCACATGCTTAAACTGCCTAAGACCCAGTCAGACTAAACAGATGGAGGAAGGGTTTTTTTCTTTAACTGAATAATAAAATTTGTTCTATATTCTATAAAATAAGGCATTATTAAAAAGAACAGATGTCAGTTGGACACCTCATGTATTGAGAACTGAGTATTGATTTTACAGAAGCAGGATTTGATTTTAGCCACACAAATACTATCTGGACCAGGCACTGCCTCTGTCTGCTTCCAAAATGGATGTTCCTTTCTCTCATTAGTGTGTGCTCAAAGGATTAAAGTTGTGGTTTATTCCAGGTTTTTATACAATAAGCAGCTTTTTCATATTTTTCATATTGCCTTTCCTGATGCTGGACTGCTTCAGTTAGAGGAGCATTTCAGGTGCCCCATTGTGCTAGCCAGAGCTGGTGCAGCTGTGGTGCTTGCCTGAGCAGAATCAATCCTACTGTTCAAACAGAATGCTTGGGAATGTGGCGGGGAATCACAAAATTTCCAGTGGATGTAGCTCTTTGCTGCTGGCCTGTGCAGTGCTCTGCTGAAACGCTGGAATCAGTTTTACAAGAGACAGATATTATCAAAATAGACTTGTTTTGTTCCAGGCTTTGCTGATTAAGGAAAACAGGCATGGTTGTGTGCATCTGAATTTGTTTTGTTTCTCTTTCATATCAGTGTGTGTTTGGAGAGTTGTAGATAATAAAGCAAGTGTTACACTAATGAAATGGACTTGCTTTTATCTCAGTTATAACACTTATATTGCTAAGAATGGCAGAATCTTCTGTTTTCAAAGCATGGAATTGCAGGAGCTGTGCCCCTCACTCTTTCCTTAGCTGACGGGGTAGTAGTTTGAGGCAGTTTGGTAAAGGCTCCAGTGAACCTTGCACGTGTGAGGGGAGCTGGGAGTCAATCTCCTCTCATGGTGTAAGTTCTTTGGTCTAAGTTTGGCCATTGTGGGAGAGGAGATGGGCAGTACCTCTTCCAGGTGTCATGTCAGAGGAGTGTAGATGCCATTACTCAGCTCTGTCTCCATGTGATGGGTGTGCAGTTTGAGGAATGGCTGAAGAATTAATTTCTGGGTCCCAGCTGTGGTCGCAGATGGGGGGGCACATTCCAAGGCTGAAGCCATTTGGGGCATGTGCTGGAGGCTGCAGCTGTTGCAGGCACCTTACCTTGAGGAAAGGCACAGAGCCCTCAGTGTGCTGGCAGCTGAGGACTGGCTGTCAGAGCCCCAGGTGCCTTCAGCAGAGTTCATTTGGACCCAGGTCAATTTTATGCCTTATTTTTACAGTCTCATGTTAAATTAAGCCGACTGGATAGATGCCCACGTGATACAAGATACTTCTGTGGAGGCATGCTGTGGCTTCCTCTAGGCTGTAGACAGCTCTGAATCCCTCTCTGGGCAAGAGGATTAAGCCTTCCTTTCAAACTACAGAAAGAAGAAACTTGTAGCAAATAACTGGTTGGGAGAGGGATGTGAAATGTCTTTTTAACTTGCTGGAATAAATGGTAATTTTTGTGTTTAGGACTTGACAGCTTGAATTTCTGTCCTCACTCATGAGTACTCTACCAGAATCCGTTTTCCTGCCATGCAGTAGGTACACAACATCCCCACAGAGGCTGCTAACATGGAAGGCTTTGATGAGAGGCTGGCATCCCTTACCACAAGAAACAGTTAGTGATTAAAAAGTGTGTGATTAAAATGTGTGTGTATCTGTTCACTTGGATGAATCTATAATAACAAGTTTTTAACCAGTAAAGCTGCAAAACTATTAGAGCAATTCTTTCTCTAAGTAACACTAAAGCTTTAAATACAGCTTCATTTACTGAGGTGCAGATACACTTTTTTTAGCATATATATAAACCATGTTTTTTGTTTGAGGGAAGGAGATAACAAGCTCAGGCTTATGCACCTGTGGGCTTCAAAGAACATTTGCTGCATGGCTGTGTTTTGAGGCTTTTCAGTGTGAAATGAGACACTTGGTATAATGAAGCCTGTGTATTCAAAAGCAATTGCCACAAGGAGGGGACTGGGGATTTGATTTTAGCCACACAAATGCTATCCAGACTTTCTTCCTTTTATTTGTGATGTTGCTGAATAACAACCCCATTTATAACAAACACTGCTGGGGCTGTAGCCGTGTTGGGAGGAAATCTCTCAGCGTGGAGCTGCTGATGGAGAGTGCCTGGAATGGGAAGGTCTGTGCCTGGGGCAGTTGGCTTTGTCCAAGCAGGACACCACAAAAAATACTTACTTTACAAACTTGGGCCCTGAAAATTAAATCCAGTGTTGCTGCTGAACCCCACGTTCTCTGGGTGTGATAGATGTGACTGATGCTGGTCTGGCTTTGTTACAGGTTAGGGAAGGGTTACAGGGTGCTTCATCAGACCCTTCCTGCCTGCCTTTGACATTTTTAGAATCACAGAAGGGTTTGGGTTATAAAGGAACTTAAAGACCATCTCATTTCAGTCCCCTGCCATGGGCTTGGACAGTTTCCACTACACCAAGTTGTCCCAAGCTCCATCCAACCTGGCCTTGAACATGTTCAAGGATGGGGCATCCACTGCTTCTCAGAGCAACCTGTGTCAGTGCCTCATCACCCTCACTGCCTTGTTAGGAAGGCTTTATTAGTAAGATGGATGCTACCTCACAAAAGCTTTCCAATAGGCTTTTAATAAGCAGTTTAAATTACTTTTTTCCTTCTCGTTCCTTCTCTTTCCTGTCTTCTACCCCTCTAAAAGTTAAAAGGACACAGTTCTGCTCTTAACACCTTCTATGCTGCCACAGGGTATATACACTTACCCTTTTTTCACATTACTTATTTTTCTTTTGAGGGTCATCCTAACAATTGCATGAAATTATCTCCTGTGATTAATCTGATGAGATGCCATTTCACCTGAGAGCCTCCCAGTTGTGCAGGATGTTTCCTTGGGTACTGCTTTGTGCAGCCTTGGTACCATCAGTCAGTGACAGCTGGGAGAGCATCTGGTGTCTCTGAACATCCTAATGAATCTGGGAGAGAAATCAGAATTTGCAGAGAAACAAAGGAAAATAGGGTGTCACCTAGTGAGACAAGTTACATAGGCAATTTATAACGTCTTGTACAATAATTGTTTCTGATTCTTAGCAGTTACTAATAGTTATCTTTCTGCCTGCCTTGTTGATGCTTTGATACTGCAGTTCTGCTCCTGCAACTACAGTCCACATGCAGGAAGTGCTTTTTTTAAAAACAAGCTTCCATAAAGCTTGTATGTTGTGCATTTTTGTAGGCTTTATCCTGTTTGCAGTATCTTGGAGTTTTAGAATTGAAATTGTAATTTATGATTTCTGCTAGAGAAAGAAAAAAAGTCATTAAAACATTTCCACAAAGCTAATTTTTGAGTGCAAAAAGAGATAACAATGTAATGTTTTGTGAACTGTGACCTTTGTGCCTTGGAAGATGTATAGGATGTATTTCCTAACGGATTTCTGACAGCAGAGTAACTATTGAAATTCTCTGGCAGTGGAGTCCTTGGTGCCTAATAGGATGTGAACTCCCCATGTGGTTGCTTCAGTAGTTTGGCAATTTCTGATAGTACTCTATCAAGTTTACCAAAAATTGAGAAGTGATTTGTTTCCATGTGTTGCTACCATGATCTACTCACTAAATGTATTGTGGAAGAACATATTTTCCTTAAGAAGCAAAGGCTGAAAAGCAACCTTTGAATGTGTTTTTGGCAACCACTAGAAATAAAAAGAATGGGTGACTTTTTTTTTACTCTTACAATCACACAGTGGTTTGTTTTAGAAGCGGCCTTAAAGCCAGTGCCACCCCTGCCATGGCAGGGACACCTTCCGTTGTCCCAGGGTGTTCCAAGCTCTGTCCAGCCTGGCCTTGGGCACTGCCAGGGATCCAGGGGCAGCCACAGCTGCTCTGGGCACCCTGGGCCAGGGCCTGCCCACCCTCACAGGGAGCAATTTGTCCCGTAAAAGAATTCTTGCTCTTCATAAGTTTGTTAAGTTGATGCAAGATAACAAACTCCCAGTAGTTTTTTATGTATTTTTCTTGGAAGACACATCCTTCACTAATCTATAATCTGTGACACAGCAAAGTGTTTAATTGTGTGACTGAAAGAAATGGATGGACTGGTTTAACTGGAAGTTCTTACATATGCTGGAATGTTAATTGGGCTTAGAGGTCTAAGACAGATGAATAATTAGTCACAAAAGCCTGTTCACCTGTTTTTAAGGTGTTCAGTTTAAAAAAAAAAATGTTAAAAAAGAAACATACTGTTTCTAAGGTGCTTGTGTACAGAAGTTTTAACCCCCCCAAGGCAGGGTTTATGCATGTTTCAATAAGCATTCTGTCTAGTCTGTTCTTTAAGGATGTGACATATTTTGAAATACGGTAACATTCTCAGAGCAGAAGCTTTTATTCTTAGGTTGCCCAAAATTCCCATGTAAATTTACCTGCTTTAAAAATAACTGCAAGCACCGATCGTGCTGGTACGGTGGCAGGTCTTAAGAATCTGGCATGATCAAAATGAACACACATTTTTTTTCTAATTGATGGGAGGCATGAAAAGCCACACTATAGCTATGTAGAATATGCAGCAGTGTGTAAACCTGGACTGGGACTGTAATCCCCACAGGGGAAATCTCAGTGCAAAATCAGCATGTTTGCAAATACATGTCTTTTTATAACATAGATAGAGTTGATGGTTCTGGGGCTTGACTTCTCCTTAACCTTAGATATGGAAGTGAAAATACAGGCTCAAATGCTTCCTTTGCTTTTCAGAGAATATTCTGGTAATTTTGCCTTTCTTTATTAAGCTGATTTAAGGAACATTGTAGCTGCTCTCTGGCTTCATTTTTTAGTGTTACACCTTGTTTAATAGCTGATGTGGGATAAATCTGAGAACAACACTGCAAGTGGAGGTGGAATCCCTAAAGGGATGGCTGTGGAGTGATTTGACTTGATTTAGGTTGCTTCAGTCTCACTGTTGAATTGCTATTTTCTTCCATACTCATGGCATGTTTGCCCTTCTTGTGCTTTGCTTAAGGCTTGTCCCTAAGAAGTATATGAGCATTACTTTAAAAGACCCCACACACACGTGTGCAATAATTACCATAATAAAGTGTTTGGACAGGTGACATAAATACAAGAATCTAAATTTGTCAGTGTCCTCCTAAATTTAAGAATTAGTAAATGAGATTATGGCAATGAGTATTACTCTTCGTTAAAAGGTGTTTTGAAGCATATGGGCTTTGAAAATTAATTGCAGTATGTGGCATTCATAATGGAATAGGTAATGTAGGTTGAATGATTTAAAAAAAACCCCGAATCTTCTTTAGCTTGTCAGTTCTCAGGTGCTTTCTTTTAAAACTGCCTGGAGTCATTTAGGTGGACTGTGAACTGGTTAGGTAGTTCTGCCTAAGGCTTTTACAAACATCTGGAAGTGTCTTTACTCTGCAACTGATGAATCAGCTCTCCCTTGAGTGCTGTGTGTGAGACTGTGCTGACATTTACTGTCATACTCTAAGGTGCTAGAAAGTTAAGAAATTCGGGGTTCAAAATGGAATTGCAACTCCAGTGAAGGCTGTGCTAGAACTTTTGTTTCATTGCAGTCAATAAATTTTCCATGACAGTTATAATTTTGAAAGCTTCTGAAAACAAAGCTTTAAAATATTAAAAGAGAATCACTTTATGACTCGCAAGTTTTTTTCCCATCTTGAAAATGTCTGGGCTTTTGTATGGGATGGTAATCCATATCTAGATCTTGATGTTTTATTGTTGCCACTTTTGTGATATTGAAACCATTGACTTTCATGAAAGTCAGCTGAATCTGATGGCAAGACTAATCCAGCCTCCTGCTGCAAAAAGCCCTTTGCTGAATACCTCTGAGCATCCTCTTCTGAGAGATCTAGAATTTAACTACAGCTACTTAGAACCTCTTAGAGCTCCAACTTGTACATTTTTAATCTTGTAGACTAATGTAATCTACAAGAGCTGGAGTATTTAGTGTATTTTTAATCTTGTAGACTAAAATAGGGATACCAAATGGGTATCCCTATTATAAAGGGATCCCAGCTTACTGATGTCACAGACAATATTTTAAAGTACTCTACCTGAATTTTAGCCTTGCAGACTTAAAAAACGTGTTCTGGTAAAAGAATGCTATTTGCAATAGATCATGTTCTGTTTGTTTCAAGTGTGCTAACACAAACTGAGTGTTCTCTGAGAACTTTCTCATCTAGAGCTTGATGAAAACCAAGCTTTTTTCCAGATGAAAGGCTCAGCGTAGCGTGATACTGCTACTGAATACCCAGGGAGGCTGCCCACTGCTCTAGTTCTTTGCCCTGCAGCAGAGAAATCTCACAGATGAATTCTATAATCAGGTTAATTGAAAGAGTGGTAAGGAGAATTTTTCTGGATTTATAGTTAAGGGAGGGTGGGAAGGACTGATGTAGCCTATGCTGTGTCTTGGTAGCCAGCAGTTGGGAATGCATGCTGGGGGCCAGTGCCTGTAATGCGCTTTTAATAACATATTTTTCACATGTACATTATTGTAGGGGGAATTAATGTGGTTTTGTCCCATGGAGATGTCTAGTAAGAAAGGGCTGTGATAAGAAAAAAATCTCTTCATCCAGCCTTGTCTCCATTTTGAGGGGAGAATACTCCCTGATTCACACTTGAGTTTCTCTCACTCTAGGAAAGGTAATGGCAATTAAACACAAAAAAAGAAACTACCCTGGTGTAGTTCACTTTTTTCCTTTTCATGTTCAGTAGATAAGGGCGTTTATTTTTCACCTTGTATTTCCTGGTTCCTTTCAGAAGCTGCGGATTGGGACTGGTCTTTTACCTTTATCACCTACATAGCTGAAAGTTGGAAATACTGAATCCTATTCCAGGCCGAGCCCATGAGATTTTTAGAAGAAATTCGTTGTGTGTGTTTATTAAGTTGCAAAATCTTATTTTCATATGAAATGTCTTAATATTGTGGTGTATGTTCTTGGTGTTTGGTGCTTGTAGGGCTCCAGGTGTGTCATAGCAAGACCAAGGACTCCCCTTGCTTACCGACACGGTGCGCATCTGGGAGGTTTGTCAATTGAATCGTAGCCCAAACCTCTGCTGAGATACTTGTTTCCTATCCTATTTTCTTCTGTGTTATTTGAAACCATTTTTATTCAGGGTAATGTTCTGGAGGACCTACTGTGTAGTTGATAGATTTTTTTTTGAAAAACTGACTAAAAATGTCCCATTGGGAATGAAGGGTCATCACAGAGCTTTTAATTTGATATCCAACCAAGCAGCCGTGGTATTTAATCCGTCCTTGGAACAGCAGCCAAGATATAAAAGCCACAATAAGAAAATTATTCGTTATATCCTCCTCTCAGTTTAATGGGACGTCCTCTAAACTAACCTGTATGGGCCTGTGGTGGCTTCCTTTAAATGTGGTTTAGTTTTTTTCTCTTAAGTTAACAAGAAGCTTTATGGGATAACTCATTATGCTTCATCTGTTTATTTACAGATAATTGTTCCTTGCAAATGGGTATCCCTATTGTAAGGGATTCCAATTACTAATGCCACAGAAAATATTTATTTATTCTGAACAGACCTATTCCTATAATTTCTTCAAAGTCCTATATTAAGTTAGTTAACTCTGCTGAGTTACTTAAGAGGTATTTTTTGTTCTGGATTTAAGTGCACACTTATTTTTTGTAAGAGATTGTTTATGTTCTCTCCATCTGTTTTGCATAATTTTTTTAGGTTCAAGTATTCCTGAATTTCTTTCTCAAGAGCCTCCAAATTAAATTGAGTGAGGAAATATTTTCTTCACTTTACATAACAATTTAAATAAAGTATTGCATGTCAAATCAAGCTTTTAGTATAATGAATGCAAGGTGCACCATAAGACTTGGTTGTGCCATATAATACTCTTCAGTTGATGAAAGATCTTCTGTCTGAAGTTAAAAATATGAAAAAAAAAATCAAGCAGATTCTTCTGTGACAGACAGTAGTTCTCAGCTGCTGCTGAGAAATTGAAGCTATCTTCTGAGGAATGTATTCAGATATCTTTTTTCATCATCAGAAATGAAACTTGGACAGAGATGGCTGCAGATGTGACTCCCTGTGTGGCCTCTGCATCTCCCCATTCTGCCTGGTGTGCAAGGTGGGCTTGGGCATCTCCATAGGACCAAGCTGTGTCTGTAGGGCAGCAGCTCAGGGAGAGGGGTCTGGCCAAGCAGGGGTCATGGGGCAGAGCAGGAAGGATGAGTTGGGTTACCTACTGTGAAATCTGTGTGTGTATTTCAGGGATGGGAGATAACTGTGATGGGATCAGTGGGTGGTGGTGATGGCCATGAGGCTCCCAGGGGCCCTGTGGGTACTGCCCTCCTGCCACGTTAGCTGGCATGGGCAAACAGAATCATAGACACATTAGGGTTGGAAAAGATTTCTTAAGAGCATCACATCCAACCATCCCCAGCACTACCACCATGTACACCACTAGACCATGTCCCAAAGTGCCAAAGCCATGCTTTTTTTTATACTTCTGGGCATGGTGACTCCACCACAGCCGTGGGCAGCCTGTGCTGGGGCTGAACAACAATTTCTGTGAAAAATTTTTTCCTAATATTCAACCTGACCCTCCTTTAGCGCAACCTTAGGTCATCTCCTCTCGCCTGTCTCATTTGTTGCCGGCTTGTTACCTGCATAACTTGTTGCATGAATAACTTGAGCTGTTTGGAAACAGGGAATTGTAACAGAGCCTCTTGTAAAGCAGAGCTGCAGGTCGGCCTGCCATTAGGGCCTTTTCTTTCCATGCACAAGTTGTTCTTGCACAGGCTGTTGCTTGATTGCCTGTGCTATTGAGGAAGAGAATGATTCATAGGATAGAGTTCCTAATGTTCCTTCCTCTCAAAACTGTGATTCTACATGGGGCAGTGTGGTGAAAGCTGGTCATGGAGAGCTCTGTCCACGTGCAGAGGCACAGTTACACAGTGTGGGCATGAGGAACAAGAGCTGTTGTCTGCAGTGAAACCGTGAGTGGTGGAGAACAGTGAGCTTGGCATTCCACACCAACACACGGGGGCAAAGGAAATGGGATTGCCCCAGACACTGATTGGTCTGCTTGATCTCAAATGTTTGTGTAGCGTTCACTACTGTTTGGACACAGCAGAGGGAAAATGCAGCTAGGGAAAGAGTTAATCAAGGTCTTAAGATGAGTGAACCGTGCACTGTGTCTGCCTTGTTGGGCATGCCAGGGCTTTCTGCCCGGCTGGTTTCTCATGGGCAGGTTATCTTTAGGGCCCAGCTGGTGTCAGGTTGAATTTTGCTACTGCTGGAAATCATGTTGCACTGCTTGGCTCTTTGAGTTTGGGTTTCTTTTTGTGGGAGGTAAATAATAAAGTAACATCAGTGCAGCAGAAAATTGGATGGCACTCCAAGTGTTTCTCCAGGGAAGATAAGGGAAATGAATGGATGCTTGCAAGAAGGGTGACTCAGGGACTCAGGATTACGGAGGGAGGGGAGAAGGGAGGAGTTGGGATGTACTGGGATGGATGGTTATGGAAAGGGACAAGCTCACAGTTCAGGAGCTGCCAGCAATATGCAGTCAGAGCAGGGATGCCTTCTGATCCTCCTCTCTCCTGGGATGCCTGAACCCTCTCCTGGTTCCTTCACCTAAGTGGAGCTGGCTTGAGTCTTCAGTGTGAGGTAGGGCTTGTAGGATTTCTGCCCTCTGGATAGGATTTTGCCTGAATTACTCTTTCTCCTTTTGCATTATATTTCCAGTGAGTCATGGAGAAAGTCCTTGCCCTTTCTCTGCCTTCCAGGTGGGATGCAGGATCGGTGCTGCCCTTCAGCTGCTGCTCTGAGCAGCACCTTTTGTGTCTGCCTGGCCACCTGCCTTGCTGTGGTGGGCAGGGACAGCAGGCACCACATGCACAGAGCAGTGGGGCTGGGGGGAGATGGACACAAGTGGGCTGGCCCAGGTGGCTTGGATGTGAATGCAGTCACTGGGAGGGGGGATGCAGAACCTCCTCTGAGGTGTTGCTTTAGGAGGGATGTATCTAATTGGGATGTATGAGCCTCTTCAGGTCGTTCTGAAAAGCTGTTTCTGTTGAAAGATTAATATCCCAAATGCTGCCGTGCCTGTTGCCTTTCTTGGATTTTCCTTCTAACTGGAGTCCCTTGTCCCATGGTTCTAAGGCAGAGCAAGTGCACCAAGATCTGAAAGGTTTTCTGGAAAATTATTTGGTGCTGTGTTGTGTACCTAGTCCCACAGATAAACTGAACCTATGGCTCAAAGTCTGAGCACTCACGTTAACCTCAGCTGGTGCTGAGTGTTGCAATGCAATGTCTGCTTTTCAGATTCATTTTAATGAAGAATCTGTTGAACAACTGCTGGGGCTCTGCTCTTCCCAAAAGCAGGTCTATGTATCAGTAGGGGAGTTGTGAACCATGAACTCTGCTCTCAGATGAGGTTGCCCAACCTTATTGTACAAAATGTTGGGCACTTCCCTCAGATAACTGGCCACAGGCTACCATGCAAGCCACTGCATTCATCTCACTTCACGAAAGATGGGGGACTGGTCCTTCAGAATCCAGCACGTAGTTATGACAGCACAGAGAGATCTCGGGTACATGGCTGATAGTGAGAGATGGTTTGTCCATTTGAAGAATAGTATCTGAAAAACAACCCAAACACTTTCTTAAAGGAGGACTTCAGGTGAATTAGTCTTCCTGGCCACTATGTACAAATTTTTAATGTACGAATAATTAATGGGCTCAGAATGAAACCAAGGGCATGTAGGTTAGAGAACAGGGAGACCTTTCTAACTAAGAGCAGTTAGGCATTGACAAATATTCCTTAGGCAGACTCACTGGAGCTGTGTGCAAGTCTGTCAGGAACAGTGTAAAAATCACTGCTCCTATCTTGGAGCAAGGGAGCAGACGTGATATTTCCTGGTGACTTCCAGATCCACTTGCTGCAATTCTATTACTCTGTCCTGTGGCATTGGTCACACTGTCACAAGGTTTGCACTGACATTGATATGGTCAGTCCTGTGAGCACTGTTATTTCAACCAGCACATGGATAATATAAGTTTGGTTTAGTTTGGTAAGGAGCCAGCCTGAACTGAATAGTCATCTCATCTTTAAACTGACATGTTGGCAAGTTCTGTTTGCATTTATTTCATAAACACTGGGTTGAACTGGTTTAAGATCGTGTTAAGGCTTATGGTGCATAACTGCAAATAACAGCCAGTCAACAAAAATCATCCCTGTTCTGCTGCAGAGGAATCAAGCACCTGAGAGCAGCAGGGACTTGTCTGGGTGCAGGGAGTGCCCTGACAGTTGTCTTTAAAATGGAAGAACATATTATGAAGGGCCACCAGAGTGAGTCAATGAAAGGAGAACCTTGCTTCTAAAGCAAGGCTGGACCTCAGCTCAATTAGCCTGGCAAACCAAGAGGTCTGTAATAACTCTGTCGAAAGGCAAAGGCAGGGAAAAGGCACTATAAGGAAGAGAGCTGTGGAAGCTAGAGGATGAAGTTGGCTTGGGAAGGACTGACTTCAAGCAAACTAAACAAGGAGGAGGAGTAAAGGTTTAGTACAGCTTTGCTTTAGCAGTGACATGACAAGAATTCTAATTGTTTTAATATGGATGTTGCTAAATTTATGAACAAGATTGATTATCTGGCATGTCCTCCACTTGACTTTGGTTGTTCTCATGAAAGAGGCTGTTCTCATGAAAGAGGCTTCCAAAGGAAGGCCTTTCTTCTAAGATCTTGAGCTACTGCTTGTCTCTTTTTTCAAATGTCAGGAACATATTGTCAAAATTTTTAGGTTTCATCCAAGACCTTGTAGTAGTGAAGGTGGAAACTTCAGAAAGATAAACACCCCCCCGCCCCCCACAATTTAATTTGTAAATGTATTTTTTAAGTGCTCATATTGCTTCTGAATTGTGAGGTTTTGCCTTTTTTTTTAAAGATCTGTAGTATCCTGAAGTTATGTCAAGTTTGCTCCTGCAGGAATCCTTGAGTTTTGAATGTACAGGTCAACACAGAGATTTCTGTTTTCCAGAGAGTGCTTCCTATTTAAAAAGAAACAGGACAAAAGGCTCTTTTTCTGCTGATGAGCTTTGGTGCCTCTAACATGCATTTACACTTTTGTTTACAGGCTTGATTTTTGCTGGAGTTGTTGGTGATGGCCAACAAGTGTCTGATGCTAGTGGAGCCTTGAACTTGAGAACAGGGATAAACTGATGTGGCCTGATTGATAGTGGTTTATCCAGCACTGAAGGATTGGACTGGTTTTGAGTAAAATGTTGCTGTGCACAAGAAGTGTGTGTGACTTGATCAGTGTGCAGAGATGGTCACGGAGCCTCAGCAGCATTGGTGCCTGGCCCTGGCTCTTGGGGTCTTGCCATTCCTCTGGGATTCACCTTCCAGCCCAAAGTGATGGGGTCATATGTGAAGTAATATTGTCACCCTTACTTTATCAACCTTCATTGTTACAACTGTGGAAGTGATGGTGGGGCATTCCCAGTAGATGTTGATGTTTCCTGCTGTCTTTCTGATCTTGTTTTAAATAGCCTACTTTTTTTTCCTTTCGTCCTTAATGACAGGGCTGAAAAAAGGTTTTCAACCAATGTTGCTATGACTTAATTTGTAAGGGTACATGGACATCATACAGAATCCTGTAGAATGAAGGAGCCTTATCTTGATATCTTCTAGAAATGCTGTGTCTGGGAGCATTTGCCAAGGTCACTGTTTGTAAGAATGCAGAGCTGTGTTCTTACAAATACAGCAAGGATGCTGTATTGAGTGTCTTGCTACCTTCTGCTCATCACAATCTGAAAGTGTCGAGCCAGTGCCAGTACTGTCACAGCATGTATGGTGGGGTTTGGTCATAGCAAAGGAAAAATGCAGCACTTAAATCTCAAAAGCAGTGAAGTGTTAATGTGTCATTTTTGGCTGACACTAAAACACTGAGGTTAATGCTTGCTTTTCCACAAAACCTCATATCTTGAGAGTAGGTCTGTTCCTGGCTCAGTGCGTATTTAGTGAAGCAACCAAGTAAATAGACCAGAAGAATTTGTTGGTTATTAACTTAAGGTTGGTAAAGAGAGACAGCAGTAATAACGAAAGATGAACTAATCTGATTTGTTGTAGTGGTAAATCAGCTCTAAATTTGTTACTGTAGTATCGTATTATGTTGAAGGGGTTTTTTTGTGAAATAATAACACTTTATTGGAAATATTATTAAATTATTACTGTTTTGACTAGACATTATTTCAACATGCAGTATTGTTTCTCTAAGGACACAGAATGAATGTGTGTTTGCCCTCCTCCCTTTCTGTTATGGTAATATAATTGCTTTTCTTTCATCTTGATATAGCCCAAAATGAAATGGAAATGGTGTTGCTGTTGTGGCCAAGGTTTGCAGTTGTGAACCATCTCATCAATCACACCTGCTTTCCTTCCAAATGTTTCCTTTGGCAAGAACATCTGTTGAGGAGAATAGCTTTATTCCCTAGGGCACCATTTTCCATATGCTCCCACTTTAGGTTAAAATTAAACCAGTGGACCTTGTCAGTGTTTTCGTAACCAAAAATGGGTCCTTGTGCTTCTGTTAGTAGAACATGAGCAGTATTATTTAATAATGGCATGAATCACTTCCACTGGTGCTCTTCTGGAGAGTAGTGCTGGCTGGCTGTGAGTGGAATTGTTCTTTGGCACACAAAGCAGATGGTGTTTAGTCAGAGAAGTGTTGTATGTCTAATCTGGTGCTGCCTGGCTTGCTGACAGGGTAGTGGTTTGTGGAATGAAGAGCTTGGAAGTATGGTAAGCACCAGGAGGAAGAAAACAGGGCTCCTGTATATTTCCTGTGAGGCTAGTAGAGCTGTCAAATGGCCAGATTTCCATAGACATCGCCTCTTGATGAGTCTGTACATTTTGTGCAGGAAATTGAGGGCTCCCTGTGTGGTTGGCAGGGATCTGAGACGAGTGGGCAGGCTGTGCTCAGCCCAGCTCTCAGGTGTGGGCGTGTTAATTTATTGTACATACACAGTAAGTCCAGCCTGCTCTGGGTGGTGACGCTCACAGGGTGGGCTCAGGCTGACATCTCTGCCTCTCTGGAGATGGACCTGTATGGAGAGGGACAACCCAGGTGGGTTCAGGCTGGTGGTCATTTCTCGCTGCATCTCTCTCCTCCTGCAGTACTGTGACCTGGCAAAATTAGCATCTGTGGAACCCTTTGTGATCCTGGTGTGGATGTGAAGGGAACACTAAAGCAGTGCATGGCTTTATCTGTAATAAAGTGTTTGTTTGGAAAGGAGTCTGAAGGTCCAGAAATCCCTGGCAGCTTTCAGGGAGTGAAGCCCATTGATAGTGTGTGCACATGAGGATAAAGAGCTGCCAAATTGCACAGTGATGTAAAAAACAAACAAACAAACCCCTTTTGTTTGAACTGTGCTTTCTGAACTTTTTCAGTACCTCTCCCCAACTACACATCAACATGAGCTGTGAAGAAAAGCAAAAACTGCTATTCCTGACTTCAGCTGGACTTTCAGGTGGACTCAGACTGCTGTGTGTGCCTCATACTTGGGTACAGTCCATGGCAAGCATGTGGCCTTGGGTTTTAATGTGCCAGTGAGTTTTAAAGACAGCCCTGCCCTCTTATGTAAGGTTTTAAGGCATTTTCATGCCTTGTGCTATTTATCATGGTGTCTTACCTTCATTTCCTCTGCAGTATTCAAAAAGGATATGTTTCCTGCAAGGTCCTTTCCTACAACCTTTCTTTTTCCCAGGGTGAGGCAGGTACTGGTGATACATGGTTAATACACTGCTTACTTTTTTTTCAGGCAATGCTGCAGACATCTGTGCTTTCGTTTTTCTGTACAAGTACCATTTTCCCCAAGACTGCACAATAAATTGTTGACTGATGGAGCCTTTTCATGTACTCACCTGTCATTTATCCTGGGGACTGTGGGAAACACAGTCCCAGGATTTAAATTCCGTACAGTGGGTGTCCATTACTGCTGGTAATTAAAAAAGTCTTACTCCAATTGCTTTTTCTCTTTCAGTAGTAATTAAGCTGTTGTTTCACAGTAGGAAAAAGCTTTTATTCTATGCAGTCACAAGGACCTCAGAGAGACCAGTCTTTGCAATCATAAATGGGCATATTGATTGGTCTTTATTAATAGAAAGGCCTTCATCCTGTAAGGAGAGATGGAGTACCTGAATTTTGTAAAGTTTAAGAAATAATTGCAGAGCCTTTTAAAGTCACATGGAAACTAGACATAGTTCCTAGGTTGTTTCTCCAAACTTCTAGTCATGTTTTTCATGATGCTATATTTTGTTTTTTAAAAAGTTTTACTGAGCAAAGAGATCCATCTTCAGAGAAAAAAAGAGTTATTTTTAAAAACTTGTTAGCAAAAGTGTGTACCAGTAATTCAGTTTATGGATTGATGGATTGAACCATTTTAAGGTGCATTGAACCCAATGGTTCTTCAATCCTATTTTGCTGGCAGTGCAATTTTCTTTAAAAAAACAAAAAAAACCAAATCCAAGCAATCAAATTAAGTGCTATTCAGTCCAATTAATATGATATGTGTATACACTGCTGTTCTTTTCTTCAGATGTCTAGTTTGAAGAGATTTTAGTCCTTTTATTTACTTAAATTGATAGAGGGCAAATCCTTCTGTTGGGCTGTCTCTGGGAGAGAGTTCTTCAGTTCCATAGCACCTTGTTGGTGTGCCTGAAGTCAAATGGCAGCCAAATAGAAAGGA
Source organism: Hypocryptadius cinnamomeus (assembly GCA_013400635.1). Taxonomy (NCBI): domain Eukaryota; kingdom Metazoa; phylum Chordata; class Aves; order Passeriformes; family Zosteropidae; genus Hypocryptadius; species Hypocryptadius cinnamomeus. The sequence continues at coordinate 56,296 of VYZP01065576.1, read as the reverse complement.
TTGTTTGTTTGCTTTGTGTAGGTGCGCGTCAAGGTAGTCAAGAGCAGTTTCATCTCTATACATCCCTTCTTAAGGGAGTTGATAAAGTCAGCTTTTGCATTTTTTTTCCTGTCAGCTGAGGAGAGAGAGAGAACAGAGCAGAAGATTTCCATATGTTTTGCTAACTTGTATTGGGTTTTATGAATGTAGGAAACAATATGTGATTAAACATACAACAAACCTTTTTTTTGCAAATAGTCTCTTTAAACACTATCTTGCACTACTCCATGAAATCTGAGTATGAAGCTCAAACTACCAGGCAGTTCTTTTCCATAACCTAGTTTTCCCATTTGAAAGCCTTTTGAATATTCTTTAACCGTCTGGATCCTGGGCTGTGTCACCAGTCGGTTGAGGGACATGATTCTCCCCCTCTGGTGGGACTGGGAGCACTGCACCCAGCTCTGGGGCCTCTACAGGAGAATGGTGTGGAGCTGCTGGAGAGATCCAGAGGAAGCCCTGGAGCTGCTCTGAGGGCTGGAGCCCCTCTGCTCTGGAGCCAGGCTGGGAGAGCTGGGGGTTCTCACCTGGAGAGGAGAAGGCTCCAGGGAGAGCTCAGAGCCCCTGCCAGGGCCTGAAGGGGCTCCAGGAGAGCTGGAGAGGGACTGGGGACAAGGCATGGAGGGACAGGGCACAGGGAATGGCTTCCCACTGCCAGAGGGGAGGGATGGATGGGATATGGGGAAGGAATTGTTCCCTGTGAGGGTGGTGAGGCTCTGGCACAGGGTGCCCTGAGAAGCTGTGGATGCCCCTGGATCCCCGAAAGTGTCCAAGGCCAGGTTGGATGGGGCTTGGAGCAGCCTGGGATAGTGGAAGGTGTCCCTGCCCATGGTTAGGGGAACAAGATGATCTTTAAGGTCCCTCCCAACCCAAATCATTCAGTGATTCTGTTCTTGAAATCTTTCAGAAAATTAAATGTAGTGTTTCCTGATGATTGTTGCTTTCCATAGAGTCTCTGTCAAGTGTTGTTTGTTAACTACAATCCATGTAATAATTCTTCCATCACACTGTAAAATCCATACTGCTGTAGGCCACAGATTTTAAATTACGAAACAGGTGTGATCCAGGCTAAACACATCAACTCATAAGGAATGTGTCTGTGCCCACCAGTTGGGAATCTGCAAGTATGAGACGGGGGTTGTTTTTGTTGCATTTTTTTTTTGCTTATCCAGTTTTCAAATTCTTGTCATGATAGGCTGCAGAGACTCCTATCACTAAGCATCACTCACATTTGTTTAGATATGGGGCTGCTGACTTTGTTTTCATAGGTGGTGTCTAGCCAAGATTTGAACTTTCGTGTTTGCATTTGATAAAGACCATTTGAATCAGTATTTTAGTATTTAGCCAAGGTCATATGTCCTGTAACATAACTGTAACAGAATAGTTTCAGATTTCAAGTTACAAAGTACTTGTCTGATTGAGCCTCCTGTATATGCCTTGGTTTGTAAGAGTTTCTTCAGTGAATTTGATAATCCCTGAGGCTCTCAGAGAAACTGTTCAGCCTGAACTCCTCAGCATGGACAGTATGGCCCAGTGCTTTACGGGTTCTCACAGCCCATCCTTCAATCAAGGTCCATGCTAAGGGGCACAGTGCTCTCTGCACTGAGAGCTGCTCTTCTCAGCAGGAGGGTACCTCGGTCTCTGTTGGGATCAGTCCATGGCCAGGCTGGCTGTCTAGCCCCACCATAGTTGGGCTGCTTACACGCAGTTTACCTGAGAAGCTTAGTCCCTCTATGTGGCCTGTTACTTTTATGCTGCAGAATTCTCCTAATTCTTTCGAAACTGTCGCATGTGTTACTAGCGATGAACTTTTTTTCCACAGTTCTTTGTAAAAATTCAAATCACTTTGTTAGAATAGAACCTGAGCCCTGCAAAACTTCATGAAAAATCCTCAAGGATGTGTATTTTTATTGCTTACCCAATTGATAATTATTTTATATAAACAGATATTTTCGGTTTCAATAAAATTTTTGATGTGAAGCAAATGCATTGCAGAAATCTGAGTTTATTATGTCAATGTTACTATATTTATCAACCCAAACATATAATCTCCTTGGAAAACGGCCCAGATCTGTTTCTCACATACCCATGTTGACGTTACCCTTTCATGCCTTGCTGTCCAAGGGATGGGGAGTTCAATTTTTAACTATTAGTTAGTTGGCAAGCTCCTGTTATTCTTTTGAGCAGGGCTATAGAATGTCAAGCTTTGCAGGAGGGAAAATCAAGAAAAAGGAACTATTTTGTTACAAATGGGATGCTTTCAGCTTAATTCCTAACCATTATGGGAGATTGTGATGAATGTGTCCTGTCTGGGAGTGCAACATTTGCCTTGAAGTGTTTTCTAACAGGTTGTCAAGTGGTGTTAGGAATGCACTAGAAGTGGCAGCTCCCTACAGCACTTAGAAAGGTTCACAAGGAATACATTTCCAAACTCCAGACACATAGCTCTGTTAAATAGTTAGGAGCTGGGATACCCCAATCTGAAGAGTGGCTTTGTGACAGTGAAAGGTCCCTCTCCTCAATTTCCTAGAGCTTTGCAAGCATTGAATGCTTGTCCAGTCTCTTGAGTTGTTACGGCAGTTGTGCTATTTGCTTTTTCCTTCATCTCCACACTATATTCTTCCCTCTCATGTTTTTTTTTGACTTTTACCTCCAGCCGCAGCAGTAAGCAGTTGGTCCTTTCTTGGGTGCTGCATGCTGTGGAGCAGGGCTGGAACAAGAGCAGAGTGTTCCTGGAGCAGCTTCAGGGCCTCTGAAGCTCATGACTTTTCAGGTTCAGGAGTTTATAGAATCATGGAATCACAGGATGGTTTGGGTTAGAAGGGACCTTAAAGCTCATCTTGTTCCACCCCTCCCATAGGCAGGGACACCTTCCATTAGACCAAGTCACTCCAAGACCTGTCCAGCCTGGCACTGGACATTTTCTGAGTTGGGTATTTGTAATTATATGACCCTCTGCAAGGATTTTTTTTCAAAACAGAAAGAGCAAATTGTTTTAAAGGAATATTTTCCTTTATTTTCCCTCAAAGGACCCTAGCTAAAACTAGAAGCAGGTTCGTATGAGAAGAGCTCTCAATACTGCTGGTTAGGGTGCTGCTCTTCCATAGATCCACAGTGTGCACTGAGGAACTCCTTATCCTTTTTCTGTGTGTGTTAGAAATTCAAAATGTGGGCACAGAAGCATTAAATGACTTGGTGTAGGAGGCTCAGTAGGCCGCAGTGTGAGGAAAGAACTGAGAAAGTTTCTCTCCAGGATTCATTGAGCCACTGTCGGCGTTTAAATTAAGATCTGTGCAAAGGCCCATCACTTTTCTGTTTTCCAGCTATTTTACATTCCTGTCCCTCAGTATAATAAAGTTTAGCCTGTCTGTATAAAGGCACATGTGAACTTGGTCAGTCTTGCCTGTTTTGTGGAAACAGGGATGTGAAAAGTTCTGAGATGCTGAACTTACACTGAAGGCTGTGCGGGCAAGTTTTCCATGCTTGCCTGGCACCAGGACAGCTCTTCCCTGGGAAGAAGATAAAATATGTCCAGCTTAATAAGGCTCCAGTCATTGGGGTGATAAAAGATGTGGATGGTACAAGATGTTCTCCTGCACGGTGAGCTCAAGGCAGCTGCTGCTGCTCTGGCCAGTGAGACCGATGATGGTGATGATGAAAGACCTCATTATGGTCTGCAGCTTCCTCCTGAGGGACAGGAGAGGGGGCAGGCACTGATCTCTTCCTTTTAGTGACCAGTGATAGGACCTGAGTGACCAGCATGGAGCTGTGCCAGGGCAGGTTTAGGTCGTATCTCAGGGAAAGGTTCTTCCTCCAGAGGGTGCTGGCACTGCCCAGGCTCCCCAGGGAATGGGCACGGTCCCGAGGCTGCCAGAGCTCCAGGAGTGTTTGGACAGCGCTGCCAGGGATGCCCAGGGTGGGATTGTTGGGGTGTCTGGGCACTGGTGGCATTGGATTCAATGATTCTTGTGGGTTCTTCCCAACTCAAGGGATTCTGTGGTTCAGTGGCCAAGAGGATCTCCTCATGCTCAGTGCTCTCCTGGGCTCAGCACAGAATCAAGTGAGAAATGGCTTTTTAGTGCTGCTTTTATGTGACACAAGGTGATTTTGTTAGAAGAGTGGTCACATTAGAGGTTTATTCATGGCTGTGTAGGAAAGATGATTTGAGGAACTCTGAAAATCTCGCCTACAGTTTACTCCATCTGTCTGGTTTGGTGGGGAATCTTAGGGTGTTTTGTGGGTTTGTGGTGATTTTCTTACTAATTTGAACTTGAAATAGTTTCCTAAAATAAATGTGCTTAGTGTGTAATTGAAGACTGCCAACCCTTCAGAGATGTCATCACAAGGCTTGAAGGGCTATTCCATGCGCATCTTCTAGGACTGGTAAGGCTGCCTAACCTGGGGTTCACTGACAGATGCAACACAGTCCAGGGGCTTTATTTGGGAGTCAGAAAATACATATTCTACTCTCCATCCTGCCACAGAGGGTAGGGGGAAACAGGGGAGCGAGAGAAAGCAGCGTTTGGCTTGGACAGTCTCTTTGGGGGGAACTGAACTGGGGAATACCATTCCTAAGCCATCATCTCAGACCAACCGAGCATCCTATTGCCTGCTTAGGGTTCCTGGTCGACTATGATTAATTCACTGGTACAAATATTTCACTTTAAGAGTGTTCTACAGATTGAAGTATGCAATTGATAGGTTATAACTAGATGGGAAATGGTAGCAGTAATGGAATGAAAATGCTGTTTTCTTGTTAGAAAGTCAGGATTGAATGCTGCCCCAAGATTAAACTTGCCAAAGCAAAGCTAAGTCCAACTTTGCTTGTTCTGCTAATTCTTTGCACTTTGTTTATTTTGGTTGGTGAAGCTCATTGGCCAAGGGAGAATTAATGTCTGGATGCTGTTTGATAGCATTGGGTAAGTAACAACAGTTTTGGTGCCTCCTCTCAGGCTGCAGAGGGTGGTAGGGCTTCTCTGGCAGGCTCTCTGGTGGGCAAGGGGTTACATATCTCTTTAGGAAAAATACCATGTCTGTGTGGCAAACACACAGCAAATGGAATCATAGAATCCTTGAATGGTTTGAGTTGGAAGTGACCTCAGAGATCATCTTCCAACCCCCGTGACCTTCCACTAGAGCAGAAAATACAAGGGGATTTCATACCTGTACAGTAAGTTAATTTGCAAACTGCCCTAGAGTAAGGAGGTGAGATGGAAGAAGCACAAAGGGGATGGCTCATCCCAGCACATGAGCACTCTGCTGCTGGGCTGGTGCTGAGACAATTTTTAATGCTCACAGCACACCTGGAAGCACAGCCCTTCAAGGGCAGTGGATTCTCTCTGGCTCCTCTCCCCTGTTTCCACCTCTCTGAAGGTGATATTTTAGGCAGCAGCACTGAAATGTCTCTCTCCACTCCTGCTGGGGGCCAGCCCAGGATTGAGTTTCCGAGGGATAGCTGGAGCATCCCTCCTGTGCTGACAAGTCCAGCACTGTAGCAAGGGTAATTTACCTGGCCAGTTACTGTGTTTGTGGGTTACAGGAAGTAGGTGAAGCAAAACACTTTTTAAAAACACAACCAGTTGTTGCTTAAACTTCAGTAAATGCTGGGCTCAGATGGGATTCCAGAAAATACTAAAGCATCAGGTTTTCATGACATGCCTGAAGTGTTTTTTTGTGGTTAGGGCTTTTTCTTTCAGGGGGGACCTGATGTTGTGGAGCTTTTTTCACACATTGATTTCAGAGTTTCCTTTGGAAAAGGTGTTTTGTGAGGCAAGTTAGAACTGTTTTGGTATGTTGTCTGCAATCACAAGCTTATGTGGAACCTGTGAAGCACTGGTAATTTAAGAAGTTAAGGAGGTGCTACCTGAAATTAATTTAATCGCTAGTGACAAGAACTTCTTTTGTTTAAGCATCAGTTGTCATGGTGTGGTTATGTTGGGAGTTTTTCACCTGTAAAACACACCCTGCCTGCGGTGTTAGGAGGTTTTCACCTCTAAAATGCATGGCCGGTCCATGGTGTTGTGCATCTTGGGTGTGCTTGTGGCTCTTTTGGAATTGGAGATTTGGGGTATTCATTCCCCTTCCTCCTGCCCTTGCAGAATGAGTTCTGAGGTTCAATAGGAGATGTGAATCCCACTGTTACTCTTCTGTAAGGCTTTGAGGTATGCCTTAATCAATTTAGAAAGCAGTAAGCTGTGATTGTATCCAGCAATAAAGCACACTCAGCCTCTTCTGCTGTGCCAAATTTAGCCATAAAGGTCTGAATTCAATTCCTAATTTTCCACAGATTTCTAGCAATGACTCAGGCAAATAAATAGATCTTCCTCAGCATGTTCCATAGCTCCTGTTCACTGAATTGTGAGTATCCATGGGGACAAGGACTGCTTTAATGCCTTTGGAAAATGAGTTCCCCCTGGGAAAATCTCCCTGCACTTCAGTAGTGCCGCTGACAAATAGCAGGCTGTAACTTGGCCAAGGGTTACTGACTGAAGAAGAATGTTGGCTGGATTCTGATAGGGAATGAAGCTGTAAAATCTTTTTTCTTGATTTGCAAGTTGTCTCATGGCATGTACTGTTTGTTCACAGAGAGGGGATTTTATCCTTTAGGATTGCTGTAAATGATAAGTGCTTGTAACTGAGTATACAGAGTGTGGGAATGAAAGGTCCTGGATGCTATTAAGCATTTATCACATAGGCAGGATAATACTAAAGATATAGGACTGGTACATGAGAGCAGAACTGTGCTCCTGTCCATAAATCCACAGGAAACCGACAGTTTCACAGGAGACAGCTGGCAGTGGGTCCCGTGGCTGATGTCACACTTGAGGCCATCTCTGATTAGAAGAGTAGTTGTGGTACTTGAGCAAAAGTACGTTCTGGGAATGCAGATGTGAAAATGGAATGATCTGAATAGATGTTCATTCTGCTGATGTAGGTATTTGATTTCTGTCCCTGGCTCAGAAGTGCCTCTGGTTTTTCTTTCTTCGTCACCAGCATGGGTCAGGCTTCTGCATGATGGAGGTGAGCCCTGCCCTTGTTTCTGACATAATGCTCCTACTTGCCTTACAGTCAGGCCTTCGTCTGTTCAAAATGAGAGAAAATTAAATAACCATCAGTAAATGCAGCTATGTCAGTTTAAGAATTTAAAAACAAAACAAAACACAAAACTCTCAAGAAAACAGTATTTATAGGCTAGCTGGACACAGAAGTGCTTAGGCTAGGAAGTAGGTAAGATATCCAAGTGTGTAGTTTAAAATTTTTTGGCATTAGTGAAAATTCAAGACTTTAAAAGGAGCAAATTAAAAAATTTCTGTGAAACTGCAAAGCAGCACGACTTTCTAGTTTGCAACACCTGTGCTCCAGACCCTGCTCCTACATGGTTCTACACACTGAATGTGAGAAATTTATGTAATCTTCTTTGCAAGAGCCCCTTTCTTCATGGTGGGGGGATGGAGTTCATTCCCAAATCTGTTTGCTCCTTGTAAGGAATTAGGCAAGAAACTTGACCTCGTTTGTTAATCTTGGAAATCTTCTGAAGGCTCAGGTGAAAGCCAGTCTCCTGCTTGTATAATTTTCAGATCCTTAGTCAGAGCCCATATGTTACAACCTAGAGGAAATGATGCTTGGGGATGACTAACTGAACATGTTCCTGCTGTTAATTTGGGTGTCATTCCAGAAATTTAATTAGTAAGTTTTCCCTTTCCTTTTGTTAACACATTTACTCACTAATTCCTGTCTTTGCTGTTATTACCCATAAGGAACTTAATGAAGGGATAAATTTTATATTAACAGAGAGAAGCTTTTTTTTTTCCCTGGCTGTTATGAGTAGGGAGAAGCAGAGAACATACATATGTTAGATTAGCAGAAATTTGATTATAGATAGGATATTCACTTCTTTGTATCTTCCTGCTGCAAACATCATGTTAATCCAGTTTAAATGAGTGTGGGATTTACCAAAACTGAGGCTCTAAAGTGCTAATTGGAAAATAATGGAATCACAGAATGGTTTGGGTTTGAAGGGACCTTAAATCCCATCTTGTCCACCCCCTGCCATGGGCAGAGGCACCTTCCACTGTCTCGGGCTGCTCCAAACCCTGTCCAGCCTGGCCTGGGACACTTCCAGGGATCCAGGGGCAGCCACAGCTGCTCTGGGCAAAGTGTGCCAGAGCCTCCCCACCTTCACAGTGCAGAATTTCTTTCTCATACCCAGATGATCTTTAGGGCCCCTTCCAACCCAAACTATTCCATGAGTCTATGACCACCTTTCTTTGTCATGACCTTTCCAAGCAGTCCTGTTCTCTATCTTAAAATGTAATGCCTAGAGGTTGTTTCAGGCTTTTACACCCTTAGCTTCAGGATGAGGACATTTTGCCTTGTGTGGATTATACTATGGGGAATGAGTATCTGTGATCCCAGTGAAGGTTTCTTGGGTTTGGATTAAACCCGGAGTGAGTCATGCAGTTAAACAGGTGTTTCTGCTGCTTCAGAGTAGAAAACACTTTGACCCTTAAGCCCTTTCAGAATCAGCTTATGTTTTTGCCAGTGACTCATGTGTCAGGTTCAGCCTGGAGGAATTTTGAGGAGGCTGCTTGAGCCCTGATGGCACCAGAGACCCCTCCCATGGTGGAGGCTGCAGCCGCAGGAGTGGCCGCTCTGCCCTGGCCCTCGCCTTGCCTCTCCAGCTGGAAAACAATGCTCAATTCTTCAACAGTGCTCAATGCATTTTCATCAATCTGATGAAAAGAAATCCAGATTTTTTTCTACTGTAATTACAAATAGAACACACATTTGCCTTCCAGAATCACTTTGTTGCAGTTGCCAAAATTATCTTGCTCATAATATGTAGAATATACAGAATTTTGTTGTGTGCTGAAGGATAGTTTTAAAAGTTACCAATAAAGTAGCAGTGTAAAAGTTTTCACAGTGCTCAGAAACGAGTCAAGCACTATGGTATAACCTTTTTTTTTCTTTTTTTTCTTTTTTTTTTCTCCCAGATTGGAAAGTATTTGCAAATCTGTTGGATCTATGTGGCCACCTTTCCTTTTCTTTGCCAGCTCCCACTCTGCTCTTCCTGCCTTGAATGGGGACTTGCTCCTTCTCCTTCCTAACAGCAGTGTGTCTGATTTATTCTACAGGTTTTAGATAAGAAGGAAGCTCAGCAGTAGGGGAGAAGTGATGGATTTGAGATCAGTTCTGTGGCTCTTCTTGCCTGACTCATTAGACAGCCTGTTTTTTTTGTTGGTTTTTTTTGGCTTTATTTTTTTGCTTTAGAAGAAAGGCGGCTGGCGCAGAGCAGCAGAGGTGCTGCCTGGCTCGGCTGTGGGCATTCCATGTGCTGCTGTCCCTGTGGGCCATGGGGGGGCTCTGGCTGCCCTGGGGACCCAGGCCAGGTCACTGCAGGCACCCTGCACAGCCCAGCCCCAGGGCTGCTGCTGCTGCTTGGGCAGAGTTGCTCTGATGCTGCTCCACGCATCTCAGAGGGAACAGAGAGCGCCCTGAACAGCCCCAGTACCAATGGGAATGCTCCCCCCATGCACACACAGCACTGTGGCAGGGTTTTGTCATCCACCAAGAGCCAAATTACGGTTCCAACCCTGTGTTTCCTCTGATGAAGTCTCCGTGTGAAGCGTTTGTAGCCATGGGAATTCTCATTCCCATCTTGAACTGTCTGGGATTGTGGGATAGGACAGGGTGTGGAAATGGCAGTGGCTGATCCTTTTGCATCTTGGCTACAAGTCAGCTGTGTTCCCATTTAATCCACTCTGTGTGCATAGGACTGCAGCTCATATAGATGTGCCTAAGTGACTTGAGAAAAAAGGAAGTCTGAGGTTAAAATATGAACTAATTAATCTTGATGATTAGTGAGCCTCTGGCTTTCTGAGTAAGAGCACCTTCTAAAGATCCCAAAATCTCCATTTCTAGGGCAGGGGTGGGCAGTGCTTTGGCCAAGGGGGGCAAACCAGGCAGGCATGATGGTGGGGTCTGGGGTGGAACTCCCCTGCTGCTCTGTTTCATCATCCTAGGAGGCTGGAGCGAGTGTCTGGGCTGCCTGTTTGAGGTCTCTGTGTGCTGGGGAGGTCCAGGCAGCCCTGGAGCTTCTCTTGAGCCATGGGAGAGACAGAGAGGCTCTGCATGCACTGGACAGGGTCGTGTCATAGCCTGGAGCTTGTGGGAAATGCCCTGAAATTCCCGAGAAAAGCCAGAGTAGTAGAACATGACATTTTCACATTTCTAATCTAAAGAATATCCATGCATAGGCAGCCTGTGCAAGAAACTGAAGGACAGCTGCAAACATTTCTTTTACCAAAAAGAAGGGAAAAGTCTCTAAAATGAAGCAGAACAGCAAACACATAGAAAAATTGATGTGTTTGGATTTTTTTTTGGAAGGTAACATGGTTTTAATTTAGCCTGAGGTAAACAGGATGGGCTGTAGAACCCAGTGTGGTGATCAACACCACACTGAGCTGGTGCTCTGTACCAGAGCATTCCAAGAGCAGCTGAGGGCAGTGGGAGCCGTCCTGGCTGTGAGAATATCCATACCTGGAAATGGCATCCTGTGGGTATTAATCCCTTGAATGAGGAGCCTCACAACACCCAAACACAAAGAAATAGCTGAGGGTTGATCCATCATGCCACGGGTGTGTTCATGGTCCCTGAAATATTAGTGCTGTCATGAGCATGGCGTAGCACAAGCATCTCTTTGTCTTCTTGATACTGGATTTAGGCCGAGTGCCCTAGTTCATAATGCTACTGCTCTCTTACATAAAAGATTTTATAATTGCTCTTGACACAAACGTAAAACAAATCTAAAATTCAGAATACCCTGGCAATGCAGAGCCTTTATTTTTGTCTGTCACTAATAATAATGTCTCATTTTGTCTTATAGGACAGAAAACTCACGAAAGTAGAGAGGCAGAGATTTAAAGAGGAAGCAGAAATGTTGAAAGGTCTACAACACCCAAACATCGTGAGGTTTTATGACTTCTGGGAATCTTGTGCAAAAGGCAAAAGATGCATCGTGCTGGTTACCGAGCTGATGACCTCTGGAACACTGAAGACGTAAGTACTGTGCTCCTGGCAAGGGGCTAAGAATAGCAGCAGACATATATAGCAAAATCCTACTTTTGTATGCTGAAAAAAGCCATCTCCAGATAAAAGCAAAAAATGGAGCTGTTCTCTGGTGTCTGTCATTTGTCCCTGCGTTTGAACCGCAGTGGTTTGACGGGCAGAATTTTGGCCTCCATCTCCTTCTGCCTGCTTCCCTGTTTCGGTTATGCAACTCAAAGCTGTTCTCTGGTGTGTTTCATCTTCCACCTGTGACGTTTGGATTTGTCAGGGTGTGTTTTGTGCTTGCTTTTGGGCTTGTATTTGCATGTTTTGTTAGGGAATTCAAATGGAATAGCACTTGAATGGTAAAATCTCTCAGAAGCTGAAGGTGCTCTTGGTTATCTCCTAAAAAATATTAATTAATAGCTTCTGGTACTGACAGTCTTGTTAAGGCTGATATAAAGCAGTTGGCGTGAATTCTGGAACAGATTTTCAGCCCCAATGGGAGCAGTACTCAGTTAGTGTGCTACTCTGCCAGTGCATTAGCAGGCCCTACATCTTCCCCAAATGTCCCCTCCCAACCAGCGCTTCAGGTAAATAGAAAGAAATGCAGGTGCGTGGTACAAAGGTCTAAGTTTTGTGGTTAAAATTAAACTTCAGTATTCTTCTGATTCAAAATATATGAACATATTCTAAAGCTCATCTCTGCATGAAATGAATCACTGAACCATTGGACTTCAAAATACTTGGTTGCCTTTGCACCAAAAATGCTTATTATCATCCTTCCTAAAACTGAATGCTCTTAATTCCTCCTTTGAAAAGATCTATCTCATTCAATTTTGGGATATTTCTGTGCTGCTCTTGTGGCATCTAATAAGGGGCTTTTATCCATAGTGGAGTTTCAGAAAAGTTAAGCTATGCTGTTAAAGCTCCTCAAATCTCTAACAAAATGTTTTCACTTCCGTTATACCCACTTGTGTGTATGTTGTGCTCCAGGTATCTGAAGAGGTTTAAAGTGATGAAACCTAAAGTCCTGCGGAGTTGGTGTCGGCAAATCCTGAAGGGTCTTCTTTTCTTACACACAAGAACTCCACCAATAATTCACAGAGACTTGAAATGTGATAATATTTTTATTACTGGACCAACTGGATCTGTGAAAATAGGAGACTTGGGTCTGGCAACACTCAAAAGAGCTTCATTTGCCAAAAGTGTCATAGGTAATGCTCCTGTTCTCCTTTGCTTCCCTCAGTCAGTGTCGTGGCTGTCTATTTAGCATCTTCCTTTCCCATTTTGCATTAGTGGTTTTTAAGTTGCAGATTGGTACTGGAAGTAAAAGTGGGTTTGGGACTGCTGCCTCTATACCCCTACAAAAATAGGAATCAGTAAGTAATGGTATCATAACTTCCTCTTCTCCTTCCTCCTGTATCATCCTTAATGCATAGGGAGCCCAGAACCAGTGAAGTCAAAACAATAGAAATTTCAGATATGTGCTTGGCTGCTGTGGGTCTGCTTGATTTCATTGATTTTAATGAACTTGTGTTTGTTTATATTTGTTAAGTTTCTCTCATTTTTAACTTCTGGTAACTGGTGGTGGTTTTCTCTGTTGAGGGTCAGTATTTCTTCAAATAATTTTTTTGCAGGGTAACAATTGTTCATGGGACATATTGGAATAATATCAATAATGACAATACCAGGAATAATATAAGTAATACCAATATTGGGAATAATTCCGGAAGTACTTACACTGGGAATAATATCAGTAATACCAATACTGGGAATAGTATCAGTAGTACCAGTACAAGGAATTGCATCAGTAATACCAATATTGGTAAGAATATTAGTAATACTTATACAGATTTTTGTAAAATCAGTTATGAACAGAACACCATTAAAATACACTTATGTCTGAAAGGAATTTGATACTGTAAGGGCTGCAGAATGCTGGCAAAGTGTCTGCGTTCATTTTGGCAATAAAACTGAGCTTATAATTTTCACGAGTAGTACTGCTCCAAGGAGAGAATTAAGGAGGCTTGGAAACACTGGTGATGAGTAATGCTACCCCCTCTGCAGAGGGAGTAGCTCTAAAGGCATATCAGTAGCTGCATTTCACGTTGTCTGGAAGGGATGAAATCAGCACACTGCGGTGTCTCTGCGGGAGCCCAGCCAGGGCAAACCTGCTCCTGCCAAGAGCAGCTGAGTGGGTGCTGAACAGCTTCATGTTTAGCTGGGCTGTTATGTTGAAGGATGCTTGTAGGTATTCCTTTCCACCACAAGGAATGGGGGAAAATGTCAATTTTGTCCTGTTTTGGAATGGTGCCAAGTATTCCATTTGCTTCTTAGACTATTGCTATCACTTTTTCAGATTTGTTTTAAATGCTCTGTAATTTATGAGATTCACTCCTGCTGCTGAGTCGTGTTCTTTCTAAAGCAAGGCAGCAGCTCCAAAATAATTTCCTGTGGCTGTTGTTAACCCTTTCTGAGCAGCAGCCTCTGCCTTGGTGACAGCTGTAACAAACACCCAGAGAGAGGGACTACACTGAGCCTCCACGACACGGGTCTGGCTGATTTGTTAAGGCTGGAGGAATGAGTGTCTTTGGGGTGGAAAGACAAGGTGGAAGAACACAAACATGGGAAGAGATCAATCTTGAATTTTCTGAAATTAATTTTTCAGAAATGCTTGTTCACGAGTGAAATTGAGTCTACTTCAGAAATGTATGCAAAAGCAGACCCTAATTTTGAGGGTTGTCCTTTATGTTGCCATTTAAAAAGAGTTTAGGACAAGTCAAAAAATCCTATAATGGTTTGGATTAGAAGGGGTTGTAAAGATCATCTTGTCTGCCATGGCTGGGATACCTTCCACTACCCCAGGTTGCTCCAAGCTCCATCCAGCCTGACCCGGGACACCTCCAGGTGTGATGTTTCCTCAGTTTCTTTAGGGACTTGGGTAATGGCTTGTAGCTGGAGGAGGGGAGATTTAGGTTGGATATTAGGAAGAAACATATTACTGTGAGGGTGGTGAGGCCCTGGCACAGGGTGCCCAGAGCAGATGTGGCTGCCTCTGGATCCCTGGAAGTGTCCAAGGCCAGGCTGGACAGGGCTTGGAGTCACATGGGATAGTGAGAGGTGTCCCTGCTTCTCAGGGGGTGAGATGGCAGGGGTGGATGGGATGATGGGGGTGGATGGGATGATCTTTAAGGTACCTTCCAATCCAAACCATCCTGGGATATGCCAGAACTACTTTTTCTGATTCTGTGTTACTTTAATTGCAGTTATGCTTTTGCTGCTGATTAATGATGACATAACAAAGCATTGATGGGATCTGCCAGGGCTGGGGGCAGTTTAGGTGCTGAGGCTGGACAGGCAGAGTTTGTGTGGGTCTTTCTCATGGTCCAAGACCTGCCACTCTCTTCTTGGCATCCCAACAGCTTGCTGCTACTGTCCCTTGACACACCGTTGCGTTGATCTTTCTTCCTTAATCTTTTCTATGTAGAAAGGAAATAAATGAATTACAGTATGAGATACAGTTCCTGGAATGAATTACCCAAGTGTTAGTAGTTTTCTGTTTTGCTTTGTAAGCCCCCTCTTTTCGGAGTAGTTTGCTGAGGAAATGTTGCAGGTGTTGGAAGTTGCTGCTTGTCCCCAAGCTGCAGCTCCCAGTGCCTCACTTCATATTTACCGAGTTGCATCAGATTCCTGATACCCTAATTCCTATTGAGTAGGACCTTGTTCTGTGAGTAGTCTCATTGATTTGTCCCACTAAACCAGTGACAGAATTAGGTTTGATGTTTTGTGCATGACTCCCTAGGTGATTTGCGATACTACTGGCTTCCAAAGTGGTGTCTGCTTGCTGGTGGTTACTCTGTATCTCTGGAGGAAACAAAAAAAAATGCAAGTTCGCACTGATAAAAGCAGGAGTGAAGGTTCTCTTCTTCCTTTCTCACCTCCCTGGCCCTGTACACAACCTTCTCTCCAACCGGACAGAAACTATTCTATCACTTCAGTATGGGCAGCAAATCAACCACAGCTCATTTTCTTGTCCATTTTTGAAATTTTTCATTCTTTTCCTTCCTCCTCCCCTTTGTCCTGCTTCCCCTCTGCTCTGCTTCCCCGCTTTGGATTATTGTCAGCAAGTCATGGGCATGGAAGTGTTGGATTTCCTCCCTGGGAGATGCTTGAGCTCTCTTGAAATTATCTTGCATGCACCTATACACAGCTGTACTTTTTCTCACAGGTGAAAAAGCTTGTGGTTAAAGCCATTTGGACTCCTGTATAAAATCAACATTATCTTTGTATGTCTGTGTAGGTACACCAGAGTTCATGGCCCCAGAAATGTACGAGGAACACTATGATGAATCTGTGGATGTCTATGCGTTTGGAATGTGCATGCTGGAAATGGCTACCTCAGAATACCCTTACTCAGAATGCCAGAATGCTGCTCAAATCTACCGGAAAGTAACCTGTGTGAGTACACATCCTTAATTGGTATTGGATCCTGTCATTGGAAGGTTCAAAAGCATATTTTGATGAGGTGTCGGTACTGCTGAGTGTATACTGCATTCTAGAAGTTGAGCTATCTGAGCTCTGTGTTGCACAAACCTGTTTCAGGCTTATGTGTAAGCTTACAATTCTACACTTGGAGTGTGTTTTGATGCAGCTACATCAAATATTTTCAGTTATCTTTGTCATTGATTTTATCTCCATCAGCCCAATGAGCTGGTGCTTGGTAGTTTAATTCTTCTTAGAGTGTTACTTCCAACCCAGAGTCACTCAGAAATAATTTTAAAGCCCACAAAAGGCCTCGGAAACTGCTCAGCAGTGCAGTTATCTTCATCCTGTGGCTGTAGCAGCTCCCTTGGCGTTGCAGGGAGGTGAGTGTGTGCAGCCATGGATCTGCTGGCTGCTGACCATGCTCTGCACCATGGGCTGGCTGCAAACCATGCTGCAGCTTCTCAGTGACATGGAATGGGTTTGATGGCTCAGGGGAGTTCCTTGCCTTTATCCCTGTTACTGAAGGCTAGGTTGGGCAGGGCTTGGAGCTACCTGGTCTAGTGGAAGGTGTCCCTGCCCACTACAGGGAGGTTGGGATGAGATGGTCTGTAAGGTGCCTTCCAACCCAAACCATTCTGTGTTTCTGTGATCCTAGAGCCACATGGTTACTCAGTGTTGTTATTTCATGGCTCTTTATCACAGTGCTTATTAGCTTTGGCACAAGGGATGTTGGCTGTGTTTTGGTATGGTCCTTCAGATATGGCCTAAAAGCTACCAGTGTGGGCAGCTTAGGGGGCTCCTCCTTGAACTCTAGAGCTTCACAGAGTGGCTACAAGAAGCTCTTCTAATTTCAGGCTCTGTAGCCTCATGTGAGACCAGTCAGGTACCCAGTATCACCATGGGAGCTGGTGTTGCTGGGAAGGTGTGTGTGCACCTGGAGCCACAGAGAACATCGAGCTCTTCATTGCTCCATGTATCCAGAAAAGCTGTGTGCACACCTCGTAGCCATCTGGAATATTGGTAATTAAGACTTTGTAAGACTCCTAAGCCTCATTTATCAAAGCAATATCCAAGATGGCAAAGAATAATGATTAATCAGAGAATTCCTAATAAGATGTTATATTTCAATTTTTAGACTTAAGTAGCCATTGTTTTAAACACTGATGGAAGCCTGAGCCAACTCATTTTCTATGGCAGTAACATTTACACAGCTCACGATTAGATGGTAAATTATTATAGTTTTGTAAAACTGGCTTTATACTGGCAGCTTCAGAGAGGTGGGAGATGGTGTTTATCATATGGAAAAAGCAATGGTGGAGAAGCTGTTAAAAGGTCCTTGTAGGGGGTATTTTTGAAGCAGAACTGTCTGGCAGGGAAAGCTGAAGACAGAAGCATCAGGTACCAGCACGGAGGGTGTGCAGTTGTCATCTGAATTTGGGGTGGTAGCAGTGGGAGCAAAGGCACCAGGATTCCTTAGATGGCAAAACTGGCATTACTGTTTTTCCAAGGAAAGGGTTAACCAGCTCCCTGCGGAGTGGAGAAAGCCCTGTCAAATGCCATGAGCTGCACAACTGTCAGGCAGGAAGGAGGAGCAGGGGGTGGACTCTGGGGTGAGGGTGCAGGAGGAGCCTTATCCTGGGGGAGATCCTCTGTCCTAGGAGGAACCTTCTGGTGGGCTCAGCAGCTTCTCTAGCGGAGCTGCATCTGCAGGGGAGCTGCCGACAGAAGGGACCCTGCTCCGAGCAGCGTGAGTGGCCTGTGGGGTCTGAGGAGGTGGAGGAGTTTGGGGTGTGGGGTCCTGAGCCAGAACCATGCAGTGGGGTCTGCCCTAAGCTGGGGCAGTGGCTACAAAAAGACAAAGTAACTCTAAGATCACTTGGATGAAGAGTTAGGTTTGGTGATGCAGCAGGTTGTGTGAGCCTTGGGGCTTATAGACTGAAATATAGTCAAAAATGGAGTGTTGGCTGAACCCAAGAGGCTGAATTAGACTGTTTTCATCCGGTATTAGATTAGAGGCTCTCACTAGAGCAGAAGGTGGCTCTGACCTTCTTGGATGGAGAGGATGCAGAGCCCTGAATGCTGTAGCTTCTCAGTGGGACATTTGCTTCTTTATGAATCTGGGGATTTTTTTGCACTATAAATAATATAAATACTATTTCTAGTGTTTTAAATTGAGGGTCAGTGCATTGTGAAATGTGTTTACTGTGTCTAGCTGCCTGATGCCTTTATTTAAAAAGTATAAAATAAAATAACTTTCTTTTCCTGCCTTGGGCTCAGTGTTGTAGTAGCATTGTATCAACACCAGAGGTGTTGATAGATAACATCCATAGGGGTTGGAATTGCTGGCTAGAGTTTGCATCAAGGAGTGACAACCAACAAAATGTTTAGACTGCCTACCTTCTGTTGGGTCCCACTGAGCTGATATTCCCTCTGCTGCCCAGCACAGGCAGGGTATGATTTGGGTTTTGCCACTATAATATCTTTTTCAGTAGTTTGTAATCTGTGTTCTAACACTCTACCACGCCCTTGCCTGGTACTAGGACATGAGATACACCTCAAGTCCTGGCTGTGCAGGTCACACACGTTGGTCGTCCTTATTGGTGTAGAAAATGTAAACATTACCTTTCTGAGACATTATTTCAGCATATGTCACATTCTGCACATCTGTAGTGTGAGATTATTATACTTAATTTATTTCAATGACCTTTTATTCTGCCTGACTGTATTCTTATGGCTAAATTGCTGCTTTAGTTTTTGCATTCCTGTTTTTCTACGTGTGCCTGTATGTTTGCAGTTGTCCAGGATAAGGAGGTGGTCATGTTTGGGAATGTGCAGAGGGGCTCATTTCTCTGCCAGACAAGACACGCTTGTTCCAACTTGTCACCTCTCTCTGCCCTTTCAGCCTGAATGATGGAGTGTAAACATTTCAAAAATGGATATGTACCATAAATAGAAAACACATCTTTCCCAAGCAGTGGGGCCAAGCCACATTTACCACAGTTCACTTTGAAGTGATTTCCTGGTCAGCATATTTGCAGTGCCCTTCGTTCTGATGCCGTAATCTCATTTTTCATGCATAACTTGATGGTTTTTCTTACTCAGATTTTTTTTGTGTTTAATCATTCTACCAAGTGATTTTGATGTAGACAATAGTGATGAAACATCGGAATCCATGACCTTCCCAGGCTGCTCCAGCCTAGTGTTTTCTTAGGCACGTGCTGCAGAATGCACAGCAGAGCAGCTGCATCTCCAGAGAGTTCCTGGCCATCTCCTTGGGTTTAGTGGTACAAACCTGTGCTTCAGAACAACCCTTCCTGTGACAGTGTTCTGGTTTGCATGTAAAGCTTTCATATTGTTTATTCTCATCAACTGTTGAAGGTTTCCTCAGCATATGCGGGCTGTATGCCATAGTGCACACAGACAGAATTAATGCTGTGGCTGTGGCACTATGACAGCAGGCAAATAATGCTGTCAATGTCATTGCATGGACTTCTTGTGGCTTTTGGAGATCTTCTTAGATCTGCAGGTAACCCTCTTAGCTTCGCATTAAGATGGAGCACCATTCTGGAGGGAAACAGAGATGAGTTTATAATTGTACACAGTGGTGTCATGGAACAAAATCCTGGTAAAATTGAGAGCTTTACCTTCATTTCACTGACTTCAGAAAGCACGTGCCAGGGTGCAGTTTCAGTTGGAAACATGACTCCACCTTTTTTGGTAGAAGGTTTTTCCTTTTTTAGGAATGGCATGAGCCTAGAGTTACCTTCAGGTGGAAGGTGGAGTGGTAGCCCAGAGCAGGCTGTCTCTGGGGTGGAAGGGCACTTCTAGGGGCCAGGAAAGCCTCTAGAAAATGGACTGATGCGGGTCAGGCGTGCCAGTAACTTGTGGTGCATTTGCGATGTCCCTTCCGAGCGTCACGTGCTGCTCTTCCAAAGTGTGCTCTGCTGATGGAAAATGGCAAGCGGCTGTTTTTAGACCCTGCAGAATAAGCAGCACGTTTCTTCCCTCAGCATGAAGGATACAACTTTTTCTGTATGTGTCTGGCTGTAGACTCAGCTGCTTTGTACTGGAGGGCAGTGGATCACAAATTGAATTGGTTCAGAAAGAAGGGATTGGAAATAAGTGGTGGTGAGGGAGTCAGAATAAATCATCCTGTTTGGGGCAGAGAAGCTCTCAATTTGATCTCTCGTTTTGCTGTTGGTTTATATATGTGTATATATATTTTAACATTTAAGGAATCTGTATTATCATTATGCCCCTTATGCCACCCAGTGAGCCCTGCCTTTCACATGTGGTGGCATTGAATTTATTTTAATTTCTAAGTGGCTGTACAGCTTTCAAACTGTCATGGATAATCTCTTAGCTAATACACTTTGCATTTTGGTGTTGTGTTTCCTTGGGAATGCTCAGAGAAGACAGATGGCTTTTGTTTAGGTGAATGAGATGAGTCCTTTGATGGCAGATAGAATCCACCTTCATTGTCAGGGGCACTGTGCTGCAAGGGAGGGCTTGCAGCATCCCAGTGAGCTGGCCTTGGAGAGTTTAATGAAGAGTAAGGAAGAAAAGCATGCTATAGCACAGGGACAGGGAGAAAACACTTTGCCAAAGCAGCTCTGTTCAGTACTTCACTCCACATGTTTTGTCCTCGTTTGTTTTAGTCATTTACTCATAGCTTAGCTGTTCAGCAGATTAACACAATGGATATTTGGAGAGAAGTCAGGGTTCCATCCAAAGATAGGGAAAATAAAGTGTTGGTGGAAGAGTTGCTGTTTTTTATTTGTGGAAGCAATTTGTAAGGTCAATATTGGGAACCAGTCATTGGGGATGTGATGCTCTGTGCTCCCTGTGCCAGGGCCTCCCCACCATCACAGGGAGGAACTTCTTTCTTATGTCTAATCTAAACCTGCCTCTCTTCAGGTTAAAGCCTTTATTAGATCTTATTATGCTTTCTTCCCAGAGAGTGTCACACTAAAATGGAAATCAGTTTTCTCATAGCAAACAACAGTGAAATGAAATGTATAGATTCATCCTTCTTCCTGATGGAGAACACACTAGACTCCTGTAGCTTAAAGGTGAATTATGGTACAGAGGAATCCTGCTGAGAACACATTTTGATGGTGCTTTGTTTTACTTCATTACTAATTGAGATATCAGAGCTCTCCTAAGAGGTCATCTTGGCACGTTGGAGTCAGCCTGGGCTTTGCAGCCCGGGTACTCCAGTGCCTTTTGTCACATTTTTCTAATACACAAAATTTGAACCCTTGTCTCATCAGTAAGATTTAGGTTTGCTTAAGCAAATAATTATTTTTAGTGGGTCACAGCCAGCCGGCCACGTGTACAGATTATTTTGTTTTGTTCTCACAAAAATGGGATTCTTTGGATCTCCGCAGCTTTCTGCTGAAGCAAAACCAAGGAGCTGAGTCTTTAAGTGGCTGTTCTGTATATTTATTATTGTTTTTTCAAAATCTACAATTTACATATTTCACACTAGAACTTCAAGACAAATAGGGGGTTGTTGATCTAAAATTATTAATTAATAAAGTTTGAAGTAGAATCTGAGGCTTGAATAACAACAGAATGTTCATAAAAGGATAAAAGTATAATCTGATGCTGAAATATTCAGAAATTCTGAGAGAGGCCCCTGCCCTCAGTGAAATTCATCCATAAAAATTATTCAAGAACTTAATTCAGTGTATTACTTGCAGACCCTCTTTGAAAATACTTGTTTTCTTCTTTTGATCCACTGGGTGAGCCAAAAGTCCAGTCTGCAGGGCTCCTTATCTGTGACTGCATGAGCCATTATTTACTGTTATTTCAGAGCGAAATGTTAAAAGGAGTTGTATGGAGCTAAATTCAATTAAATTCAAGTTCAATTCCCATTCAGTTATGTGCTTAACCACATTCTGTTTTTTAGATAAAGGAAGTTGTCTTTCCTTTTTGTTTTGCTCATTGACATCATTGGAAGTACTTAGGTCTTTAAGTGATAGGGTCCAACTGCATCTTATCTTCTGAAATAAATTTTGTCATATTTTCATCCATATATCTCTTGGTTTAGTAGGCAGAGGTAATAACGTGTTTTTGAAAGGGAATTAATTAATTCTGTGATTTATGCTGGACATCAAAAATAAACAGAAGAACTTCTTTCATTGCCACTTGTCACCTGTAGCTAAATATATACATGGATCTGGGGACACTGATTCTGCTTCCCAGGGTTTTCTTCTGCAATGGGTAGTTGGTTTTTCTCCTTGAAGGGCCATGCTCATAGGTTGCTGTTCCAAATCTGTTCCTGGCAAAAATGCTAACATTTGACAGAGATTTTACTAGATTTATAGGTTGCACCTGCTCTATCACATATTCCCAAGGGGTTTCTA
Organism: Hypocryptadius cinnamomeus; assembly: GCA_013400635.1. Classification (NCBI taxonomy): domain Eukaryota; kingdom Metazoa; phylum Chordata; class Aves; order Passeriformes; family Zosteropidae; genus Hypocryptadius; species Hypocryptadius cinnamomeus. The sequence continues at coordinate 34,355 of VYZP01065576.1, read as the reverse complement.
ACAATATCCTGGGAAATTCAGGAACAATGCAGAGATATTGTATTCTCCTGCTTCTCTGCTTGGTTTTGGGGTTGATCTTTAATTTTTTATGTAGAGGGGAATGTGTTGGAGAGTGTTTGGGTCATGGAAAAGCAAGAGGGAAACAGAAATATGGACTATTCCAAGGTATTTTTCACTCATTTTCAGTACTAGCTGTCTGAAGAAAACTGTGATTATCTGTCTTTATTTATTTAGTGCTTTGAGAGTTGAGGCAAAAACATAAAAGGAATAATTTCAGAAAATGGTTATTTTTGAAATTTAAACTTAGCTGTTTCTTGAATATTGACTTCAGAGTCCAGAGGATAGAAAGGTAAAATTTGCAAAGGTTGGTAAAGAAAAAGGAATACTTTCCCTGTGTATGGCTGAGCTCATGCAAACTAGTGTATTAATTTTGAAGTGCAATGGTATTTAGAAGTATAGTACCCCTAAATCCTCAACTCAGTTTTGCATTAAGACTAACAACTTAAAAGTATTAGTAACTTCCTGGGTTGAGTTACCTTTAAAATGCAGAGAAAATATGCTTAATTAAGAGGGATAGTGTAATTCTTTTTCACATTAAATTGTTTTTCTTTATGCTTTTAGGGTATAAAGCCAGCAAGCTTTGAGAAAGTTACTGATCCTGAAATTAAAGAGATAATTGGGGAGTGCATCTGCAAAAACAAAGAAGAAAGGTTTGTTTCAAGGGATTGAGTTTTGTATTAAATAATGTGTATGCAGCGATTTCAGAACTATCTGTGGATTTCTGCTCTGGTCTGTGGGTCTCCCCTGTGCAGAATAAAATGCAGCATGGAAGTGCAAATCTAAATTATTTCCTGATATTCAGTGACAGTATAAGCAATGCTGTTGTGTCTCTCAGCTGCTCAGCATCACTGTGGAGCTGAGCTAGGGTACTCTTGCAATTTCTGGTTCAGCAGTCCAAACAATGTCAATGGAAAGGTTCTGTAGGGGACAGGGAGGGTGATAAAAGTTGGTGTAGGTGGATTCATAATGAGCTGTGGTAGCAGATTTCATTGCCCTCTGGACACGGAGACGTGTTATGCCTAGTTTCCAGTTTTGGTTTTAAAAATGAATGTTTTACTGGTCTCTGCCAGTTTGTCTCCTGCTGAGTATTTCCTGACTTTCACAAATACAGTTGTTAGGGACTGCAGCTGACTGCCTAGAGAGAATCTCTTCTCTGGTACTCTTTAAGCTCAGATACCTAAGAAAAGTTGAACAAAACTATAATCTGCATTTCTCTAAGTGCTTGTGGTGTATGAATATTGGAAATGTCACTTTTTCAATTTCACTTCCTTTTCAAAATCCCACATCTTTTCAAAAAGAACACAGATTCATTATGGGTGAATATCGAAACAGTGTAAATGTTTCCGCCTTTAACAGCAGTTTCTTTTTACAAATCTTTCTGAAATTGTTGACTTGCAGTGTTTGATTCTTCTTTATATCCTTTGCAGATATGAAATTAAAGATTTATTAAGCCATGCCTTTTTTGCTGAAGATACTGGGGTAAGAGTGGAACTTGCAGAAGAAGACCATGGTAGGAAATCCTCTATTGCCTTAAGACTCTGGGTAGAAGATCCTAAGAAACTGAAAGGAAAACCCAAAGATAATGGAGCCATTGAGTTTACTTTCGATCTGGAGAAGGAAACTCCTGATGACGTTGCACAAGAAATGGTAAAATACACTTCTGATAAAGATGTGTATATATAGAAAGTAGTGCATAAATCTCAAGGACAGCAGGAACGAGCTGGGTAGAGTAACTTCACTTGAACCACTCCAGGTGTCCAGTTTAGGCACTTTGCATTGATTTTGGAATGACTACCACAAGAAAGGGGTGAAAGGGGAACAGCTAACTGAGACATATTGTTTGAAAACAGATGCCTGAAATCACAGTTTACATAGCTTAGGGACCATAGAGGTCTGGTCTACTTTTATATTTTGCATGCTCTTCTGCCAGTTTCTATAGGCTGTTGAATGTCTTTGAATTTATTTAGAATCTGTTTAGTTTCTGACAGCAGCTACAAATACATTAGAAGAGTTCAGAAGTTCAACCACAAAATATCCTGCATTGAATTCTCCAAAACACTTTCCCCCATCTTTTCTGTTGGTGTTCCTTAGAAGGAATGTAAATGAGAAAGGTCTGTGGTCAGCTGCTCCACCCCCAAACTTTGATAGGAAACTGGATTCACTGAGTTAGGAGTAAGCTTTGGATTTTTTAGCCGATAAGCTTCACTTGCTGAATTTCTGTATTTTTATAGTTGTGGGGTTTTGTTAGAGAATCTGTGTTCCATTTTCACCACATTGTCCTTGAACTCCTACTTTGATGGTGTCTTTGCTGCAGTTGTTTTGGTGTTCTAATGTCACAGAGGCTCGAGGTCAGTAAGCACTGAGCCAAGGGTCTGAACGTTCCTATGCTTGCAGAAACGTTCCTATTAGACTCTAAATCCCTAGAGATCCCATTTAATGATGTCGTCACCACTCGTGTTCTGCTCAGGAGGCACTCATTTTGGTAATGCTGCCTTGCTCTGCTGGAACTCATCACCATCTACTCCAAGTTTAGTGGGAGGAATTCAGGCTCCTTTGTCTTCTTGTCATTAGTTTGCAGTAGGTCCAATGTTTTTCCAGCAATATATTATTACAAAATTCATTTAGTTTAAGCATTGCTATGGTTTAAGTAATTGCCATTACTTACTGTTATATTTTACATTTAAATATCGATGGAAATATTTGGAGTTTCAGAGTTCTCTAAGTTGCTTGGTCCATAGTTGTGATGTTTTATTTTGAAGAGGAAATAATTCTCGTGAAAAGTATATTTAAAAGGATCATGCCCAAACTGCAGTGACACTGTACCCATTCCCAAATAATTTAAAAATCTGTATTCTACATTAATGGGTACCTAAGAGACTGCCCATTAAATGCTTTCAAACCTGAGGCTGTTGCAGGGGCAGAAAAAGGGGACGTTTATTCCTAAATGTCTTTTTCTAGTCCTTATGAATTGTGGAACACCAAAGCCATGTGCTTTCATCTGTCTGTTGCTTTGTGTGCTGTGGAAGAGAAAAATGCAGGAGACCTTCTGAGTACAGGGAATTATTTATCGTTACTGATGGGTTTTTGATAGTTAGCCAGTCCCACCTGCCCAAAGGATATGGGCAAAGGGAACTGGAAACATTCTAGTGAGTTTGGAAAGTGAAGTTAGCTCTTGAAGCTGTGTTTTATGATGCTGTGCACCCATTAATTTTAGCAATGAAAATTTAAGCTGTGAAAGTGTCTTATGTTTGGGCAAGAGCAAAGCAGGAAAGCCTCTAGATTTCCCCCATGGATGTAAGTGCTTTCAAATCTGTTGAATGTGCATGTTAAGAATGTAGGGGGAGCAGACAGAGCTCTGGTACATCATTATTAAATGAAAAATTTGTACCCTGCACTGCAGGAGATTATGCAAACAAATAACACAAAGATGAATTTTCATTTTGTCTGTTGAGCAGTTGAGTCCTGAGAAGCCTCATCCCCTTTTCCATCAAATAGAAACAGTCTGCTTTTTCTTTGTAAAAGTCAATCAATACTGACTGACTTCGCTATTTAAGAGAAGTTAATTTGAAACATAATTCTGCTAACATCGTGTCCTTCATGATTTGCTGTGCTATTAAGCAGAGCAATTTGGATAACTTTGTGTGCTGGATGGGTTAAGACAATAAATTCAGATTTAGGAGCAGTTTGATTCACTCCAGGTGCCTTGTTCAGAGATTCTTTTTCCTGTTTTGTCTATTCTTTTAGTGTTAAAAAGAAAAAAAAAGAGGGAAACCCATTTGCCTTTAAACTTGCTCTCCTCAGTGGATGTTCAGTGGTGGATAATTAGAGCCAGTATATATTCAGGTCTTAGACATTACAACCTGTGTTTTTTTAATGCATTAGTAATAGAAGTTTTACTGAGAAAGAACCCCGCTTCATCAAGCTCTTGAGTTCCTGTTCTTGTGAGAAATAAATTTATATAAATTAGTGTTGTTTCAAATGGAAGTTTTTTTTGTTGGGAAGAGGTTCGCATGTATGCTTGTGTGCATGCCAGCCACATGCCTGGAACCTTGCTAAGTGTGTGCTCCTCTGCAGATTGACTCGGGCTTTTTCCACGAGAACGATCTCAAGATCGTGGCCAAGTCCATCCGTGACCGAGTGGCGCTGATCCTCTGGAGGAGGGAGCGCATCTGGCCCAGGATGCAGTCGGAGGAGCGCCGCGACTCGGAGTGCCTGGACAAGCTGAAGGCACCGCAGGCACAGCAGGTCCAGGTCACCTACCTGTCCCACACGGGCCACCACATCCTGTCAGAGCCTGAGGAGCCGGAGGCGGACCAACACCCCTTCCAGCAGAACCTGCCCACCAGTGTCACCTCTGTCGCCTGTAAGTCCCGTGTTGGCTTTGTGGGCACACGGGGATGAATGTCTGAGGGGGCAACCCGCAGTGACCTGAGCTCAGATGAACTGATGTGGGTGGTTTTGCACAGCAGCTCATAACCCACAAACATCTGGGACAGATGCATGACAATTTTGAAAGCAATGAAGTTCCGAGAAAACAGTACTATATAGATATCTCTTTATAACTCTCTGTGTATTTTGCTACTAAACAATTATCACAGAGTTTCTGTTTCACTGTTCTGGGCTTGTATGTAAGCACATGTAAGTAAAAGATGCATTACCTTTAGCAAGACAGCTGCTGCTTCAATTCAGGTATTTTATAAAGGGCTACACTGAGGTCTGCTTTGAATACTGAAATATCCATGTGTACCTGCACAGGAAAAATCCCTTTACATGATATGAGAAATAGCTACATTTGCATAACACTCACAATATTGCCACATTCACAAAGCTTTTTATCTGAAGCTAAAATGAGCTCATTTCATTTTTTTGGATCATATACTTATTTCATGCTAATTCCTTTGAGGAACACTGCAATTATGGCTCTTTGTTTCTAGTGCTGCAATGAAGTGACTTGTGCTTCCCATGGCTGTGCTGGACATGAGTTGGCAAAATGTTATACTAAATATAACCTCCACAATTTATTTTCTACTCCTCCTCAACTTTTAACCAGAACTTGGTATTATTTGGGAATTTGCTATCAGATTATTTGAACATTTTCGTAGCATAGGACCTCTATAAATTAGGGTGGCAGCCATTCATATAATTTGAGATTAAATGTAAAAGTGGAAATTAATAACTTAATGTGTGCAATGTACATTCTATAAAAATCTGAGACTGACTCACAGCTTTTACTTTAGCACTCTACCATTAGACTCTCCTTTTTTTTTTTTTTTTTCCCCTTTGAGATCCTGAATAATTGTAATAAAACAGAGTATTAATGCAGCAGAAATCCCATCTTGAGAGTAGGGGCTATATTGGCTCTTCAGAAATGAATTGAATAAATAGAGAGGGGAGTTTAATTTTGGAAAAGAAAAACAGTTGGGAGAATAGTTTGGGAGTACTGAAGAGAAATGTCGTCTCTGGTGCTATTAAAAAATAATTTGTTATTTAAAAGCCAAATAAGTAAAACTTTATTTAGAATATGGAAAAAAGAGACAGTGGAAGGTGTTGGGAAAAGAAATAGTATTTAATCTTAGCTGTAACTTAAGATGGTTTTTGGAACTGTGTTGCAGTTTTCTTTCAGTTTTGAATTTGAAATCCCTATTAGGAGCTATTTGTCCTTGGGGTACATCTAGTTGCAGTCTGGTTGTCTCACTTCCTTTCTCTAGTGAAGAAAGCAATAACAGCTGCAAAGGTAACTTAGGCTCAACCAGAGCTGGGCACTTGTATTTTACACATTTTAAAAGTTGTGAAAAGACTTTTTAAGTCAGTAATACCAATATTTACAGTTCCCAAAGGACTCTGTGCTTGCCCAGTGCCTGTAGCTGTGTAGTTCCATAGGTTAACTGGGTAAATGCTCCACGAGAAACTCCCGCAGAGCTCAGTGTGCCAAACCCACTGGAACCTGCACAGAGGTTTATGTCTGACCTTAATTGCACTACACTCAAGCAGAGCATGGCTTGCTGAACTAAAATCATACAGCATAAAGCATGTTGTAATTTTCAGGGCTGCTGATAAAAGCAGTGTTGAAGTCAGTGCATCCCTGGAAGATGGAACTCTGAAAGACCCCATGATCTGCTCTGAACATGACAATCGGGGTTTCCTCTCCTTTCATCCTACAAAATCTATAAGCATCTGCAATTCTGAATGTCAGCTTTATGCCCTTTAAAGGATATAGTAAAGTGCCTGAAATATCAGTGTATGCAGAAATCCATGGGGGTGGGTTTTGGCTTAAGAGAAACTGTGTGTGCCTTTTGTAGAGAATAACACTGGTGTTGTGTAATTTATTTATATAAAGAAAGGGCTAGAGTAGTAAAAATGCTAATTACATAAACCTTGGTGACCTTGCTCTAAGATCATCACTTGAACATGGGGAGCTGTTGAACTTTTAATAAAAATGACTGTTCTTCCAGCTGACAGCACGTTTGACAGTGGCCAGGGCTCCACAGTTTATTCGGACTCACAGAGCAGCCAGCAAAGCGTCATCTACTCGTCCCTGCCAGACGCTGTCCCTCCTGCCATCCAGAGGGTGTACAGCCCCCCTCTGAGCGAGGGCCAGCCTGTGCCCCACAGCCTCCCCCAGCTCGGCCACTACCAGCAACCCTCAGCAGTAAGTCCAAAGCCTTTTCAACAGTTCTGTATCTTGGGTCATATTTCATATTATCATTCATGCTCTTGTTCCCAGAGGGTGTGGGTTCCAGGGGTGTCTGTATGTATTCCTCACTCACCTCTGCGCATAGTGACCTGCTCAGTCCATTATCAGTCTGTTGGCAGTGAACTGCATTAGTGGCTTTGCAGCAAAGCACAGGAAGGACATGGAGCTGCTGGAGAGAGTCCAGAGGCAGCCCCAGAGATGCTCTGAGGGCTGGAGCCCCTCTGCTCTGGAGGCAGACTGGGAGAGCTGGGGGTGCTCACCTGGAGAAGAGAAGGCTCCAGGGAGAGCTCAGAGCCCCTTGCAGGGTCTGAAGGGGCTCCAGGAGAGCTGGAGAGGGACTGGGGACAAGGGATGGAGGGACAGGGCACAGGGAATGGCTTCCCACTGCCAGAGGGGAGGGATGGATGGGATATGGGGAAGGAATTGTTCCCTGTGAGGGTGGTGAGACCCTGGAAGAGGTTTCCCAGAGAAGCTGTTGTTGCTCCGTCCATGGAAGTGTCCGTCCCTCATGCCGCTGTCTCTCCGCAGCCCGTCCTGCCCGCGGTGCCAGCCACGCCCGCCGTGGTGCCCCAGCACTACCAGGAGCCGGCGATGCCGTTCCCCGTGGTCCCCAGCACCGTGGCCTCGCTCCCGCTGGGGCAGCCGCCACCACCCGTGCTGGCCGGCCAGCAGGTGAGAGCTGGGCTCTGCCATGGAGCCGTGTCCATCTCAGCCCTTCCCTGTGGCTGCTCTGCCTCACACAGGGTGCCCAGAGAAGCTGTGGCTGCCCCTGGATCCCTGCAAGTGTCCAAGACCAGGTTGGACAGGTCTTGGAGCACCCAGGGACAGTGGAAGGTGTCCCAAGTTTCTTTGCAAAACTTCCCAGAGCACCTATGTTCCTCAGAGACAGCAGTGTCCAGTGAATGTCCATAGTAAGGAGGGTAGGGCAGGACAGCAGAAGAACGGAAATTAGGGTGAGAAATTCAGCTACCTACAGAATAAATTGTTTTGATCTTGTCTCAATATGCACTGGTGGATCAGACATGTGGAATCAATGTTGTATCTCCTAAGTTTTATTTATTTTTCCAATTTGGGTGTCTGTGTATTCACAGTGCTAAAGTTATAATGAGGCAAAGTTACCTAATCTGCCTGGATATTTTCGCTTCCCTGTGCCTTATCCAATTCACAAGCATTTTTTAAGGCACAAGCTAGATTTGAGAAGGAGGTTTTAAGAAGCAGCTCCATTCCCTGAGCACAGTTTTCCTGCTCTAATGCGATGTCTCCTGGAGTGGGAGGTGGCTGAGCCACAAGTGCCAGTACCCTCTGTCCCCTTGGTGAACCGTGGGCAGCTGTCTGAGCTGCAGATTAACCCAGCTAGGGCACGAGAACAGAGCTGGCTCTGGGAGCTGGCAGCTTTATGAGCTCCAGCCCAGCACCGTGGGCACGTGGCTCTTCCACCCCGGAGCTGGGGCTTGGTCCTGCAGGAGCTCCTCCATGGAGTGAGTGGGGTCCCCCCCATCCCAGGTGGGTCCCCTCCATCCTTCAGTGTTCAGGTGTTTCCACCTCAGCCGGTTTGCTCTGTCCCATCACCAGAGCCAGGCCAGCCCCTGCGCTGCCATTCCCGTGCATTTGGGATTCTAACTGGGGAGATGCCACGTCTTTCCCAAAACGTGAGATGGCAGAGGTTCTGTGTGCTGCAGGGCCTGGTGAGGCCACCAGCCCTGTGATCCCAAGCAAGTCACCCTGAGCCAGCCTGTGCCTCAGGGTCATCTTTTTGAACCAGAAGGGTTTTTTTAAGTATTTCCAGAACTAATTAGAGGAACTGAAGAAGAAGATACCAATAGCACATAAAATGTGAGGGTTTGTTACTTTTTTGCAACTTTTTCTCTGTTCTGCTGTCCGAAGCCTGGCAGGCCAGGGGAGCACTACTTTCTCTGGAAAAGTAAAGCTGATTTTTTGGCTACCACATTGTCACTACAGTACATCAGAAATATCTGGAACCTAGCTTTTACTGCAATTATTGTGGTTGATTGTGTCTCAGGTAATAAGTGTTATATTTTCCATGCCTGCTCCATTATGTAGCAGCTTCTGCTTGCCAGGATGAGCTGGGTATCAGCTGTATCTTGGAAGTTAGTGGGTGGGGATTTCATAGGGCCAACCGGAACAATCTCTGGGATTTAAAGAGTGAGTCATTACAAATAGCCTCTCCAAGACAGTTAGCACTTGTCATTTTAGGTGATATGTCTTGCATTTAAGTGGGTTTTAAGTGTGGGCTCCTGTGCAGAATTAAGAGTGCTCGTCTCTCCTGGGAGCTGTCCCTGCTGGAGCACATCCTGAGGGGCTGGAGCATGACCAGGACAGGGAATGGAGCTGGGGAAGGGGCTCAGCCTGGAGAAAAAGGGGCTTAGGGAGAACCTTCTGGCTCTGCACAACTCCCTGACAGGAGGGGGCAGCCAGGGAAGGGTTGGGCTCTGCTCCCAGGGAACGGGGACAGGATGAGAGAAAATGACCTCAAGCTGTGCCGGGGAAGGTTTAGGTCAGATATCAGTGAAATTTTCTTCCCTGAAATAGTGGTTAAGCATTGGAATAGGCTACCAAGGGGAGTGGGGGAGTCACCATCCCTTGAAGTGTTCAAAAAACATCTTGATGTGGCACATGGGGGCATGTTTTAATGGTGGACCTTTCAGTGCTGGGTTAGTGGTTGGACTCAGTGATCTTACAGGTGTTTTCTAACCTTAATGAGCCTGTGATTCTGTACTCCAAGCGCCAGGTCTGTCCTGACAGTAAGCTGGGGGGAAATGGGGAGCACGGCCAGCCATCTGGTTCTTTTGCAGTACACAAGCAGTAACCTTTTCCTTCCTGTCCCCGCAGCAGCAGCCCATCTCACAGGCAGCCTCCCTGCAGCAGGTGCTCAGCAGCCAGCCCGTGTGCCCGCTGCCGCCAGCCCCCCACCTGCTGCCACCATTCCCGGCGCAGGGCTCGCAGGTGCCCGCCAGCAGCACCGCCCTGAAGCCCCTGCAGATCTCCACCGTGCCGCAGCTCCCGCCTGTGGCCCCTTCCCAGGTAAGGAAGGGCTGTGAGCACAGCCATTTGAGGAGAAATTTCCAGCTAATAATTAACATGATTTGCAGGTTTTGTGTGGCTATTTTGACTGCATGCCAGTTTAATTAGGCGATAAGAATATTATTGCTCTTTCTTAACTCCTTTATATTTCTTCGTTATTTGTTAGGTGTATCAGAAATCTCCTTTGTGCCCAACTGTGTCCCATCCAGTTAATGGCAGCTCCAAAATGGCAATAATTTTTTTGGGGTTGTTTTGGTTTGGTCTTTTGCACTGTTCCATCTGGCACAATCTCTTCCCCATCCCAGGCTTGAGGGCATGAGCAGTTGCCTGTTTTTATTGCTATTTTCTGACCTCCTGACTTCACCACTTCCCCCAACACCTGCCAGCCATGTCAGTGTTGTTCTGCTCTGGGTCTGTTCTCTGGAGCAGGGACAAACCCTTCCCTTGGCCTAGGAAGGTGAATGGTGCTGTGTTTGGCAGTGACAGGCACCATGATGTGAAGCAGGTTGTGCCAAAGGGCAGGAGCAAGCTGCTGCCGTGATGCTGATGTCTGCTCTGTCACTGGGAGGTTTTGACTGTAAAACCCTTTTTCTGGGCTCTTATGTGCTGCCTGAGTTGCAGCTTGTTTGAAAACAAGGTTTTAAATTGCCCCACTTAATTTTGCATGAAAGAGTTTTGCATTAGGTCTGGCCCAATTCCTTTTAATTTCTGTTAAAATGAAAGCAGCTTTTAATTAGGATGTTGCTTGAAGGCTTCAGGCTGGTGTTAGAAGTAGTTCTAAGCTTCTAAGGTACAAAAGCGTCCCCCTCAAATGTATTTTTTTTGCTTTTACTAGTGATTTAAGCACAAATCAGTTTTTATTACTGCTTATGAAGCTCAGGGAATGAATGGAAGTGATTAACAAACAGACGTAATTATCCTCCTGGCACAGGTGGTTTTTAGGGACTTGTGTGGAAAATGAAACTGCTCTATACCATCAGTGAAAGCACTGGCAATTCACGCAATGTTATATTTTTTTCAGATTCCTCAGTTTCCTGTCATTCCTGCAATTACTCCTCTGGCAGGGCTTGACAGCCTTCCTCCAAACCTGTCTGACATCCCTGCTGCAAACGTGCCCCCCATTCCTGCTCCCTCCCAGTACTTTGCTCCAGCTGTGATCCTGCCCAGCCTGCCCATGAACCCCACGCTGCCCATGGCGCCCAACTCCCCCGCCCTGCCCATGCAGGCCGTCAACCTGCCTCACACCACCGTGGCTTCTCTGGTCCTGCCCTGCCAGCCCATCGTGCCAAACATGCCGGCGGCCACCATCCCGCTGCTGGCGGTGGCGCCGCCGGGGGTGCCGCCGCTACCGCCGCACGCCGCGGTGCCGCCGCTGCCGCCGCAGCCCGTGTTCCAGCCCGCCTTCCAGCCACTGCTGCCCGGCGACACGGCCTCGCCCCACCACACACAGAACTCCCAGCCCGTGTCCCAGCCACAGCCACCTCCTCCAGCCCTGCAGCCGAGTGTGATCCACCCTCCTGAGCCAGCTCACCAGGTAAATCCAACGGGCGCGGGGCTGTGCGCTGCAGAGTGCTCCAGGGCACTGCCCTTCCTGGAGCTCTCTTCCTCGTCAACATTAATCCTTGTTCCTGAGATGTTTTGTTGACTTCTTGCTCTGAGTTCTGGAGGTGGTGGCTGAAACTGTGAGCTGTGGGGTAGCAGGTGATCTCCTCAGCCAGGGACAGGGGTTGTCAAGGACATAGGGCACAATACAACTGGCTTTGGACAGCAAAGGAGCAGAGCGCTTTCTGAATTTCCTCTTCCTTCTTGGTCTCAGATCTTGGGAAGTGTGAGCTGTGGTTTTCCCAGGTCAGGAGGCCATACCAAACCTTGCCAGTGCCTGTAGCTGATCCATGTAGGATGCAGGGGCTGCTGGGTACACACAGCAGATACAGGGGAGCTGGTGAGAGCAGTGGAGTTATTTTGGTGTAGAACATATTTAAAACAGCAAAGGGAGGTGGCACTCTGGTAAGAACTCTGGAAAGCTCTGTGGAAGAGCACTCTCAGACCTGCAGGGCAAGGATGGATTCTAGCTGCACACTCTTTCCTCCTTAAAAAAAATGAAGCATAAATGAGCTCAAACAGTATTTACATGGAAACTGCCTCAGCACTGACAGAGTCTGTAAATACTTCTCTTGCCACATCTGTGATATGTCAACGTGAAACACAGTCTGACCAGAGCAGGAGATGGCACTCAACCTGTTAATAAAGCATTTGGAAAATCTGTATTCTGCCACATCCATTCACCATAACACACTAATTAAAATTTGTAACATTCTATCCCAACCTGTCATGGCCTCTTCAGAGCAGTATGTAGTTTTTAAATTTCTCTCTTCAGCCACATCTTTCCTACAGGATTGCTGTCGTTGAGAGTGTCAGCAGCATGGAGCTTGAGAGTGTTACTCAGTGTTCCCTGTGGCTTTAGAGGGAATGGAATCAAACACATTGGACACAGTGAGCAGGGCTAACACCAGAACTGGAGAGCTGATGTTCCCAAACCATCCTGACACAGTCATTAGCTATCAAATATGTGTAGAAGGATTGCATATGGAAGAACTTAGGATAAAAAAATAACGATTACAATGTGCAGAGGAATATTTTAAAAAACATTGTTTTGATTTGAAGATTTCTAATGGAGAGGTATTTCTGTATATAATGCCCTGCTGTTTTCACAATTGATGTTTAGCACCTCTGAGTTTTGTTTTGCTTGGGTACATCTGTACGGGCATTCACTTAAGAGCTGCACTTGATGATCCTTGTGGGTGCCTTGCAAGTCAGAATATTCTGTGATTCTGTGATTTGACATTGTGAATTATTCTTATTGTATAGGATTTAAAATTGAACCAGCCTTCTGTGGCATTGCACCACACTTGTCAGTCTAATAACTCCCCCTTGGGCAGCTATGTAACTCTGAGATGTTGTGAAGCACATCCTGTCTTTACTTTTATCTGCATTAAAAGCTGGAATAATAGTTTCGGCTCATACCCAGAACCTGCTGTGAGCATGCAGCAATGAAATCATGTGGCTTAGTTCTCATCTGAATCTTATTTTTTTGAGTGTATTTTCCAATAGCATTGTCTCTTTGTGATGATACTTCAAAAAAACTAAAAATTGGGCACACTTTTACCTAGTACTAAAAGTATTTCTTTCTTCCATATGCTTCTTTCTTTCCTTCCTCTTTCCACAAGCTCAGTCCCCCTGGAAAAATACATGATGTACCTAAAAGGAGAATGTTCTGATTTTAAATGTACAACCCAAAAGGACTGTTATGCAGAATAACAACACAGTCTCTAAGGTAGCTGGCATCCTGTTGCCTGGGTCTGGTTCCCACCAAATGCTTACGCACTCAAGTTATTTTAATGCACTGGAGAAATCCCCTGAGAAAAGTGAAACTCCCTCTGTCCACATGGACATGTTGGTAGGATTGAGGCCTTGGGTCTTGGCACATCGAGGGTTAAGTTGGGACCTCAGTGTGTAAACTGCACTAAACTGAAGTAGGACACTGGCGTATAGTCAGTGAAAGAGTTAATTGTGTCTTTTGTACCAGGTCCTGGTTCTACATATCTGGCAGATTTCTTAAAATATCCTGAGTTAGGTTATGGGTAGAATGCGTTTTTCTCTGCATGGACAGTGTGAGGTTGTTGAAAGCAGACAAAGTATTCAGGAGAATGAATTCATCACCTAAAATCTTAAAAGCAAGTCCAGAGGAGGCCATGGAGATGCTCTGAGGGCTGGAGCCCCTCTGCTCTGGAGCCAGGCTGGGAGAGCTGGGGGTGCTCACCTGGAGAGGAGAAGGCTCCAGGGAGAGCTCAGAGCCCCTTGCAGGGCCTGAAGGGGCTCCAGGAGAGCTGGAGAGGGACTGGGGACAAGGGATGGAGGGACAGGACCCAGGGAATGGCTTCCCACTGCCAGAGGGGAGGGACAGATGGGATATAGGGAAGAAATTCTTGGCTGTGAGAGTGGGCAGGCCCTGGCACAGGTTGCCCAGAGGAGGTGCAGCTGCCCTGGATCCCTGGAAGTGTTCAAGGCCAGGTTGGATGGGGCTTGGAGCATCCTGGGATAGTGGAAGGTGTCACTGCCCATGGCAGGGGGTGGAATGAAATGAGCTTTGAGGTTCCATCTACCACAAACCATTCTGGAATTCTGTGATTTTTCCTTTCTTAGCAAAATCTGGCTTTGTCCCTACTAATAAACTAGTACCTGAGCAATGCACGTTGTCATAATTGTACAGAAAGATGCCTTAGCTTTTATTTGGTTATTTCATAGGAAGTTTGTCTCTGTAGTTGTTACTGAGAGCACCCAAACAGAGTCACACTGTGAAGTTTGAGTCCTTTCTTCATGAACACCAGTGACTTTGCTCCCTTGTCACGTACATGTTGAGCCCTTGGCGCAGAGATGTGTGCTAACAGCTCTCGTTGTGTTGCAGCCCATGTCTGGACACACTCAGTTTGCTCTGGAAGCTGGAGCCCAGGTGCCCGTGCTGCCAGTGCAACCCTCCATGGTCATGTCGCCGCCGTTGCAGCTGCAGCCAGAGCTGGTGCCGCCCTACGTCGCTCCCGAAGGCGTTCCCCAGGTCCATGGCAGCCTTGCCACGGCTGCCCCACCTGCCCCCATAGAGCCTGGCCTGCCTCTCCAACCCTCTGCTCTGCTGCAGCTCCAGCCTGATCTTTCCCAGCCACTGGGCCAGCAGCTCCCAGCTTCCTGCTCTGCTGTCACGGCAGGCACAGAGACATCTCAAGAGGTAGAGCTCTTCCTCTGAAGTAACTCACCAGCCTCAGCCTTAATCTTCTTAGCTACTCCTGTGTGAAACAGTGGGCTTGTTGCACAAGGGAGGTTATCCACTCAGTGTGTCGAGCCACTGCTCCTTGATGCCAGCAGCTCTGGGTCAGCAGATAATTGGCTATTCCAAATGAAACCTCATGTTGTAGCTCAAGAAATGTCTCACTGAATTCATGAGGCTAGCAGGACTAAGCACATCCTTGTCCATAGCTGAGCATGAGCATGGAGATAGAAATCAAGAAATTCTCACTGTGGGTGAATTAGAAGTTGTTCTGTAGAGTTTCACCCATGTTTTGTCCAGTCTTGTTTTAAATGTCTCAAGCACTTGTTCAACCAACCATCATTTATTTGCCTTAAGAAACTACGTCACAATCTGAGTCTTTGTATTGTGGAAGCCCTTCATACTCTTCAGTTTGAGCCCTATTCTCATTTCATTTAGCATTGTATCCTTCTGTATTGCCTTATGTCTGTTATAGCCCTGGGATTTTTGTTTCTTAAGATACTCATAGGCATTCCCAATTCTCTGTGGTCATAGAAGCAGGATGCTTTTTATTGTTTTCCTTATGGAATTGTCAGCTCCTTGTCTGCTATTTTGACTTTTCTTTCCACTCCCATAATTGTTTAATCTTCAGTCTTGACAGAACATCACAGAGCATTTCCTTCTCTTCAGCTGCCTGTTAACATAACAAAACAAAAGCTTTGGCATTTCTACCTGATTTCAGGAAATAAGTCTGATTTTTCTCCACTCCTGGATGGAAATGTCCCTCTGTGATTCTGCATTCAGAGTGGTTCCTCTTGAGTCTCTGTTCTGAGTTATCTTTCCTCCCAAAGTATGTATTTCACCTTTTCAAAATTAATCTCTTGGTTTTGCACATGTTTCCATGGCTTGTCACATGCCTTTACCTCAGTGCAGCCTGAAATTCCATTGGAGATACAACTCAATGCTGCCTCCAGAAGATGCTCCGGAAGGGCTGTGCTAAGACTAAAAATGGATTCTAGTTCCCCATTTTTCTTGTCCATCAATGGCAGTTTAATTCTTAGAACATCAGCTGTGATGTAGGATGTTTCCTGGTGAATATCTGTATCTTGTTAAGTGTCGCAGGAGTGGTAGAGCCTGTCTGCAGTGCTTCACCTGCAGACTCCCCAGAATAGCTGGGCTGGGTCAGGCATATCCATCACTCAAGGTGTTCCTTCTCCAGCTGTCTTTTTTCTGAATGCACAACTCATGGCAGGGTCAGTGCTGGTGCCTTCCGTGCAGGGTCCATTCCATTAGAGATTCTGGAAATATGAACAAACCTCATTGTTGTGCACTGTGATACGGGGGATACAAGTTCTCCTGAGAAATTCATGGCCACTGAGGCACATGTCTGTCCTTCACATCCCACATCCCTCAGAACATTAAACCACTGGTTTGCTAATTTCATTCTCATGTCCATCTCTCATTCACTTTAAGAAATGAAGCAAGTACTAATACACCTCCTCCTCTCCATGCTGGTTTTGTGACATACATTGCTAAAGTTTCCTTGAGTGTAAGAGAAGTTTCATACCTGTCTATATAACCAGAACACTACATTTTGTTGCTACTCTGCCATGACATTTTTATCTCTTCTGTTGTGTTCAGGCACATGGCAGCACTTACATCCAAACCAACCTGAAACAGTCAGGCAAAAGAGGTTTTGTAAGGCACTTGGTTAAGTGCTTTACCAGAATGTCGATACATTATGTCTGTGTTCTCACTGTTCATTGATGTTACAGTTTTATTGAAACTGCTTTTAAGCTTGGCATGGCTTATGTATGGTGTTTACAGCCAAGGAGTGGGGCTGGCTGGTTAGCTGCAGAGAACCAGTGGGGCCGAACAAACTGGTTCGTGACACAGACTGGTTAAGTGACACAGAACCAGTGGGGCTGACTGGTTAGCTGCAGAGAACCAGTGGTGTTGACCAGGTCCCCTCTGAGCTTTTAACCACAGGTCATCACTGCTTGAGTGCTCAGTGTAGCGATGGCAGTCGAGGGGCTTGTTTCTAGCTGTGCGTCTATAGAAGGATTTTATAGACGTGTTTTTATAAATATATATAAAATTATATATATTTATGGGTGTAGCTGGTGCGAGTGTATATACACATCTATATACATGTATGGGTGTGTCTGTCTTTGTGCATACATGGTAAGTTTGTTACAGCAGGGCCTGCAGCATTGTCACAAATTCTGAGAGAATGGGTCTGCCCAATGTGAAAATCATGCTATGATGTCTGTCCCAGAGCTGCAGCCAGTGAAGACGGAAGCTTTTAGGGGAAATTCATGTAGAGGACAAGAGGACATGATGCGAGGGTGGTGTTCTTAAATGATGAATTTTCGTCTTTCGTTTGTAAGTTCCTCAGAAATTTTCCCACTAAGCCAAACACAATGAGAATACTGAGCGTATTTCAGGAAACTGTATAAAGCAATGAACTAAATTAGCAGATACATTCAAAAATAAAAGACAGTGGGTGCTGATGTGGAATTGCCTCTCAGTCAGGTTTTGCCATGGTGGTGAGAACTATTTTATTCCTTTCACCATCTCATCTGCTGTGGGCAGAGGAAGGGAACTGACAGGTTAGTGTCTCAGTCTGAAAAAGTGATTGGTGCCTTGGACAGAAGTGATGTTGAAAGGGTAAAAATAGGACATTTATTTTATTTCTAGGTTCCAAGAACTGGTTAAAACAGAATGGTTTTAGAGTTACTGGTGCCAACCCTTTCCTAAAGGTGTTTTTCATCTGCTAATATAATGTGTTTGCTTAAATTACTTTTTCTTGCATTTTAGGAGCAGGCAATACAGGACAAACTCCAAGCTCTGTCCCAGAGTTGTGAAAGGTATTATCACCTCTTTGGCGTAAGAAATGCTTGCATTTTGGAGGCTGTTTTTTCTGACATGATCAGAAGGACTGGGAGCATGTCTAGGGAGAAGCTGACAGTGTGCTGTGTGCCCATTCTGGCACCTGCAGGTCTTTTAATTCCTTAGTTTGGATGTAGCATCCTAGCCTTGGTGTATGTACAGCTGTATGGAACTTCTTTTTTCTTTCCTCTACAGCAAACCTAATCTGTTTGCCCTTCTGCTGGGAGGCAGAAAGACAGGAGCTGAGAAAACTTCACCTTAGAAAAGTAGGAACTAGTGCAGTTCAGAGAGGGACTGTCAGGGCCCCTTAAGTGAAGGGATTAGGGGATGTAGGGATATATTCAGAGTGATGGGACTTTTGCCATGTTACTACAGAAACATTAATAGATCATTTCTTGGTAGATGTTGTAGCCAGAGTATGTGCCTGGTGTAGAGTAGTGCCCTTCACTCACTGAGTATCTTCCAGTTGACTCAGTTTGGGCCAAAAAAAAGTGCAAATGTGCCCTTTTTCGCAGCCTCTCTTATAGCTTACGTGTGATGCATGACTCCATTGTGTGTGACTCTGCCTTTATTTTGGGGCTTTTCTTCCTTTCCCTTGTGAAGCTACATGAGTCCAGATGTTGCTTCTGGTAAAGAGATGAGTGACAGCTTGGAAGGAGCAACAGGAAGTGGAAAGCAAGAAGGAAAGTCTTCAAAGAAGCATAAGAAATCCACGCGTGCTCGTTCACGCCAGGAGAAGTCCAACAGACCCAAACTGACCATATTAAATGCAAGTACAACCTGTTGGAGGGTAACTGTAGGGTTCCTTTGGCTTTGCCAGGAATAAGGGTTGTTGATCTCTGCATACAGGTGTGTAACACAGGGGATAAGATGGTGGAGTGCCAGCTTGAAACCCATAACCACAAAATGGTGACGTTCAAGTTTGACTTGGATGGTGACGCGCCAGAGGAAATTGCTACTTACATGGTAAGATGTGGCTGCCCACGGGCTCTCAGTGCTCCCAGTTGCTTCAGGCAGCTCCTCATGTGTCCTTGTTGCCTAAGCTCCCTGGTAGCTGTGGAACAAGGCATTAATAAAAAAACCTCTGTTTTCCCCTTTATTTTGATGTGGCCTTCTAGGTGGAAAATGAATTCATCTTGCAAAGTGAAAAAGAGACTTTTATTGAGCAAATGAAGGATATCATTGATAAAGCAGAAGATATGCTCAGTGAGGATACAGAAGGAGAGCGAAGTTCTGACCAGGGAACAAGTCCCCAGCAAGATGCAGATAGGCTGGAAATAAGCGAGGTAAGAAACGCTAAATACAGATTCCTAGTTTGATTCCTTTTTCTTAACAGCCAGATACTTAAATTACTTTGCATCTTGTTTTAAAAAAAATAAAAAGGTTTCTTAACTAGAAAAATAATGCTTTTGCTGTGTTAAGCCATACAATATGAGTGGGATGCTGGTCCTCTTGCACTGATCCAGCTATTTCTTGTATTGTTTCTTTAACAGGAGAAGCGTCAGTCTCAAACGAAGACACCCGTGTATCAGCAAAATGGTAAAAGTTCCTTTGAATTTCTAGTGGAAGGTATCCCTGCTCATAACAGGGAGTTGGAACTAGATGGCCTTTAAGGTCTCTTCCAACCCAAACCATCCTATGTAATTAGGACAAAGCCATGATCTGGAGACAATGGAAATTCATGTGTTTACTTGTTATTTTCTTTTCATCCCTAGTTTTGCATACTGGAAAAAGGTGGTTTATTATTTGTCCAGTGGTGGAAAACCCTACTACAGATGCCCCCGAGTTTTCTCCCCCGGTGCCTCCCAGTGCCCAGCAGACAGAAGGGCCAGGTATCTCCAAACTTTATAGAAAATGTCTTCTCCAGAGCTGCTGTGTTGTCTCTCTTCTGTCCTCACCTCGCTCAGCTGTGATGGTTTCACTTGATTTAGTCAGAGGTGGAAAACAAGTTTTGTTAAGCTGTGCATTTACATGTGCACGTGCATTTACATATGTTCCTGGTGTTGAACCAAACTGGGAATCTTTATTTGAGTTTCAGTAAAGTGTCAGTATTTTAGCTATACCTTATACTGCAGGGTAGCTGAAATTCTCATCACTATAGTGTCTTTTCAGCAAAGTATTTTTCGCATAATCTGAAAATTCTCGTTTGATGTACATAACAGCTATTTGCTGGTGGGAATTGCTAGTGGGTTGTCCCTGCAGCTGACCGGGGGACTTGGCAGTGATTTCCTTTCCTTTAAGGGTTCACCTTTTACTTGTGTTCTCTCTAGACCCGGAGCAGTCAGATGACCAGCCGGTGAGCTCTGCAGTGACAGAAGCATCTGGGCTTGGGGCTGGCCAGCAGCTTCCCCTGCACACAGGGGTCAGTGACAGCCCCCTTGGAGCCACCCCGTCCTTGGCACCAGCTCCTGCTGCAGCAGCTCCTGCCAGCATAGCAAGCCAGCCAGAGTTCCCAGCCCCAGCCCAGCCGGCATCTGCCCCCAGCATCGCGGAGCCCGCTGTGGCCACCGGGGGTCAGCCGGAGTTCCCCCAGCCCGGCCCCCCGGCCCCCCGAGCCGTGGGGCTGGAGGAGCCCCCCGAGGCCCCGGCCCCGCANCTGCCGGAGGGCGGCCAGCTCGGCGCGGGGCCCTTCGGCAGCCAGCCCTTCCCCGCGGCCGCCGGCCCCGACGCCCTGGGATTGGCGGGGTCCCAGCTCCAGAGCCCCACGCAGGTGCCGCTGGCCACGTCCCAGCAGCTGCCGATGGCGCAGGGTGGCACGGGGATGGCCGGGGCAGGGGTCAGCCTGCTCCAGCAGCAGAACCCCCCCGGCACCACCGAGTCTGACAGCGAGGGCCCCCCCAGGGTGGACTTCGTGGACAACACAATTAAAAGCCTTGATGAGAAGCTGCGCAATTTGCTGTACCAGGAATATGTTCCGACTTCTTCGGCATCAGCAGGGACGCCGGACACCTCTGTGCCACCCGAACAGGGCGACAGCGAATTTACCTTATCCCCTTTTCCTGAAGAGCAAGCTCCTGCCCCAGCGCTGGACGGGAGAGAACCAGGCTATAGCATCCCAGACACCGGCCAGGAGGTGAAAGCTGCTGCCGAGCCGCTGGTGCCCCTCGTGCCCTCAGAGGCCTTTCCTTGCCCACCGCTGGTCAGTCCCCCAGTGGCTCTGCCCTTCATCCCCTCAAAGCCAGCCTGTAGGACAGGCCCCAGGGCAGAGCTCAAGACTCACTCTCCTGCGGTCGGACACATGTAGATCTTTTGCTTCCCTAAACATTTCCTATCTCTGTTCCAGGGTGTGTTACCTTTGCCTGCTGGCTGCTTTCCAGTGTGTAAAGGTCACTTAAATTTTTCTTGTCAGATGCATCCCAGCTCATTTTTCGGAAATGCTTATTAGTGAAAGCCAGACTTTCCCTTTGGGTTTAGAAGTGGTACAATACTTTAATTCATCTTCTCTTGTGTCCTGTCCAAAGCAGGCAGAAACGTGTCAATTTCTTTGTAGTTTAAGAATTTAAAACATATGCGTGGTATAGTAATTCTAGTTCTAATGAAGGCGATTTTGCTTCAATTTTAAGTATAAATGAATGGCTGTGGTTGCAATTACTGCCTTCGAAGTCAGCTTGGATAAGGAAAGACTTCAAATACCTTTGCCTTGTCCACATGCTGCAGCCAAAGGCAGACATTCCATGGGCAGGAGTTTCTTCTGTTTCCTGTAATAGTTTCTTTTGTCTTCTCCTGAGCTTGGTAGAGCAAGACTGCTGTGGAAGCCTCTAAGGAAAAAGGTAGCAGCCAGTCTGGGGCAGTGGTTACTCTGTCTCAGTTGAGCCCCCATGTTAGGTTTTTTCAGGTAAAATTCCAAGTTTATGAAATCATCAGATTTGCAGCACATTGTGCTGGATCAGTGTCTATTCCAGGCCCTGGCACAGGGTGCCCAGAGAAGCTGTGGCTGTCCCATTCCTAGCAGTGTCCAAGGCCAGGTTGGATGGGGCTTGGAGCAACCTGGGATTAATGGAGAGTGTCCCTCTACATGACAGGGGAGGGAATGGGATGAGCTTTGAAGTCCTTTTCAACCCAAACCGTTCTATGATTCTATATCTTACTCAAAAGTAGCATTTCTGGAGATAACTCCATCCCCACTAGCAAGGCTGAGCCTGTTCTGTGTAGCATCAGCTGGAGGGACTCTTACCAATTGCTCGAGAGGTGCTGTGTGGTACAGGAAAGCAGCTGTACTGGAGTGACTCTTTAGGGCGTGTTGTTTTCTAATGGTGAATTACTTTCTACAGCAAACCAAATTCTCTCTCTGTGAAAGCTGCTATGTCTCTCCAGTAACTGGATTTCATCCTATTAAAATCTGTGCCAGTAAGGAAGGAGACATAGAACTTCTGAAGACAGACATACAGATGAGGAACATACAGTCTGGCTGGAAAAGCAAACCAGAACAAAGCCCCAAGCGTGTGTGTATATATAATATACTGGGTTTCAGTAGCTTGGGCTGCAGTTCCAACTGCGATGCTGCCACTGCTTTATTTCTTCCAAGGAAGGAGAAGGAAAGTAGGGGAGTTGGAGGCAAGACTTGAAGGCCACCTCCACAGGCACTGTGAAATAGTTCAGTATTCTCTGGTAGTGCCAGGGCAGCAAGGGGAAGTGAGGGAAGGAGAATACATTCTGCTTTGTGAGTGAGACTGAAATTGTGTTTCTTTTTTCCTTTTACTGAAAGTTGAACAAGCCGGAAGTCGCTGGTGTGAGTGCTCATCCCTCAGAGGCAAGAGGTGGGTCAGCAGGCAGAACAGGTAATGTCCCTCCGGCCATCCCTGCTCAGTGTCAGTGGCAGGAGTGGGGCAACAGCCCGTCCATGCCCAGCAGCCCTGTGTGTCCCTGAGACACCAAGAACACCAGAGCAGTTCAGGCCCAATGTACCATGCAGGTTTCGTTCTTCTTCTGTTTTTCTCCTTAAATTTTTTTAACTGAGTTATGAAATTCCACACACCTATTATTATTTGAATTCCCCAAATCACTGGATCTGCCAACCTATAGATACTTTATATTGCCATTGCTATTGCCTCCTGCATTTTCAATCCTGTAGTACAAAGACTGGGTTTTTAAATTGTTCCTCAGTGGTACACTTCAGTGTATCACAGTGAAACATTGGCTTTCATTACATTAAAGCATTCCAGACATAAATATTTTTTTCCCAACTTTAAATCAGGTCCAGCCACAAGCATCGCTTCAGCTCCTGCTGCTCCAGCAAAAGGCCTCCTTCAGGTAACCAGAACTAGGAGCGGTTTTCTGCTTGATTGTTACAGTTCCTTTTGTTAAGCTCTCTTATTTTTTCCAGGTTGCACCTCCATCATCAGGCACAGCTCCACAGATGGAGACTTTCCAGAGGAGCGAGGAGGCAGAGAGGACAGCTTCGCCCGCACACGCAGGGAGCATAATGCGGCGAGCGACAGCAGATGGGGCGATGAGTAACTTCCACAGGGATGGCTCTCCGGGCTCTGGTTCCTATGGAAAACAGGCTGAGGCTCAGGAGAGTGGCACGCCAGCCAAAACCATCGGCAGGTTTTCAGTCATCAGCACGCAGGACGAATTAGCTTTAGCGGCACCACACTGCTTGAGGTTCTCGGCCCCCCCGGACGTGTACCTGGACGAGCTGCCCTCCAGCCCGGACATGAAGGCTGCTGTCCGCAGGGTCCAGACGGCCTCTTCTGTGGACGTCCTGTGCGACCAGGCCTCGAGTGACTCCGCCGACGAGCCCTTCCCGCGGCAGCCAGCGCCTGCTGCAGCTGCGCAGCTCTCCCCGCCCAGCAGCAGCACAGCCACGGACTTAATCAAAAAAGCAGCTGCTTTTCTGCAGAGGTCTGCCAAAGGCGGCTCCCCTGGCCCAGAGTCGCCCAACGGGCAAGGTGCGAAGATTCCTACCATCAACATCACGTCCTTCCACTCGCAGTCGTCCTACATGAGCAGTGACAATGACTCAGAGTTTGAAGATGCTGATATGAAGAAAGAATTGCAGAACCTGAGAGAAAAGTATGTTGAGTTGCAAGTGATGCAAAGGAAGCTTGTGTTACCATACCTTAGCAGCAGCTCAGCTTAGGATGAGCAGAACTGTAAGGAGTAAACTGGTTCTGGGCAAATCAGGCATTGCCAGGACCTTCCCCCACCTTCCTGCTGTGCGTTGCCTTATCTGCCAGTTCCAGTTAGAAGAATAACTCATAGAATCCCAGAATGTTTTGGGTTGGAAAGGACCTTAAAGATCATCTCATTCCAACCGCTGCCATAGGCAGGCACACCTATTATATAAGGTTGCTCCAAGCCCCGTCCAACCTGGCCTTGGAGCCAGAGAGTCCCCCTTCCAGGGGTGGGGAGTCACCAGAGATAGATTGTTGTAGCTTTGCATATTTAGGGATGAGCAGCTGATTGTTTTATAACCAGTAATTGTTTTGTTTCTTCTTTTACAATTAATTACACTGTCAGGATATGGTGCTTTATCAAATACATTGCTAACAGAGTCCTTTTATTTTTTTAGGCATATGAAAGAGATTGCTGAGCTGCAGACGCAGCAGAAGAATGAGATAGAGGCATTGTATATTCGCCTGGGGAAACCCCTTCCTCCCAACCTGGGCTTCCTTCACTCTGCCCCACCAAGCAGCCGGCGCCGAAGAACCAGCAAAAACAAATTGAAAGCTGGAAAACTCTTAAACCCTCTGGTCCAGCAGCTCAGGAGTGGAACATCAAGCACAAGTAGGTACACTGGGTGCTCCCTTCACCTGTTGCTTGTATCAGTTGTGGCTGTGCTGTGTGATGTCTGGGACTGCTGGAAAGGATGGAATTTTTTTTGGTTTTAAGCTGGCATGCTTTTGGACAGGTTTATCCCAGGTCCCGGTGGCAAGCCATACCTGCCTGCTCTGCATTGCCTACAGTGCTTGGCAGAGAAATAATATTCCACTTGAATTTGGAAAACAGCCTGGTTACATCTCCTCCATTCTTCAATTTACTGATGTTTGTATTCACTTCTTAGGTGCTGTTATGCTGTATTGATTAGGTGCTGTATCTTGTTGTTGTTTCCTTTTTCCTCCAAGATGCCATGTATAAAAGATGGGATTGCATTTGCTCCCCCTAAAGGATGGGAGGTAAAAGCATTTACAAAACTGTGGTGGATGCTTTGACCATCTGAAGTAGTGTGAGAATATGTAGAATAGAATATGCATAATTTTTCTTCAGCTTAGTTCATGCTGTTATTTGGGGGAGCAGCAGCATTTCCAGCATTCACCCTTTATTTCAAACCTGATGGCTCTTGTTTTCAATATTACTGCATCATAGGGCCCCTTTGAATTTTGTTGCATCAATCTTTATAGGCAGGGTGTTGAGGAGGATTTTGATTTTAGCTAAGGATTTCAGCTGAGTTGGGGAAAACAAATACATTCAGAGGCAGTAAGTTCTGTGGCCCATCTTGAGACTGAGTGTTCTTGCCCACAGGGGCTGAAGGAGTGTTTGATACTGTCTGTACTTCTACATCTATCTAGATAGTTATATATTGATACTTATCTGTAGATATCTAGATAAATGTCTCTATCTGTACTTTTGTCTACACAAATATCTCAGGTAAAGAGGCTTAAAAACCAAAATACCTTTCCAATCATGTGTTACATGAATTTATCAGTAGAAGCATCTGACAGTGGCAATGACAATTGTACTCAAATAGCTATAAATGAAAAGTTCCTTGTGTCTTTGCTGCAACTTTTTATTCTTCTCCATTTGCTTAATTTCACTTTGATGTGGGAGAGCGGACCTGTGTGTCCTGCTTCATCATTCAGTGTGTTCATCCTCCTCCTCAGCACTCCAGCAGCTTTCTCTTTATTCCAGCAGTGCTCCTTCTGAGGCTCCTGAAAACACAGAGGAGAAATTGTAAAAATCAAACCTGCTCCAGGAGCTTCTTGGAGAAACAGGATCAGCAATAGGAGGTGTGGATTATTTTCTAGTGCAGGCTGTCTCCAAAGTCTGTGCTCCCTCCAGTGCATCAGAATGGTGAATGG
Organism: Hypocryptadius cinnamomeus; assembly: GCA_013400635.1. NCBI lineage: Eukaryota > Metazoa > Chordata > Aves > Passeriformes > Zosteropidae > Hypocryptadius > Hypocryptadius cinnamomeus. The sequence goes on along the minus strand of VYZP01065576.1, from coordinate 8,848 downwards.
CTGTTCCTCTTGGGGTCAACATACGGATTATTTTTAGGCAGGGACTTTTCATTCGGAGTTTTCCTAGCTTTTGCCATTGCATGTGTTGTGTTTGTTTGCTCTTTCAGGTAACCTTTCAGACTCTAAAGACTTGCCCCACAAAGAAAGCAGTAACTCGCAGCCGGGCTTCCCCGAAGCCGCCGCGGTGCCTCCCGGCGCAGCCCCCACCTTCGGCAAGGCTGTGCAGACCCAGCAGCCCTGCTCTGTCAAAGCCTCTCTGTCCTCTGACATCTGCTCCGGCCTGGGCCCCGACGCAGCTGACGCCAACGCAGGCTCTGGCCAAGGTGATTCTTCCTGCTGCCTGTTTCGTGTCTCTTCCAGCACTTGCTAAAACTAGTTCCCTTCCCTTAGGCTTGAACATTTTAGGAGTGATAGAGGAATGTGAACCTTTGGCAATCCAGATTACTGGCTTATCTTTAAAAAGAGCATTGCGGTATTGTCAGAAGAGCAAAATTTAAGTATCTTGCCAAGTGTTACCAACACTCGAGAAGGCATGCCCCAAGACATCCCTAATTCTTAGGAAATAAATACCTTTCAGTTTTTTCCAGCAGTGGCTTTATCCTAATACCTCCTCTGGAGTCTGCCTTACAGATTCCTGAGAAAAAATGAATGGAAAATAAATAAGATATGAAAGGCTAGGAGAGGGTTTGCTTTGTTTCATTTTTGTGGCCCCTTGATTCTGGTTGACCCCAAGTTCCTCATTATAAACTGCCAAACTGTCTTGGGCATGAGAGAAAATAAAAATGAAATTAAAAGAAAACCAAACCCAGGGGACCAAGTTACGTTTCCTTTCTATGAGGGATTCACTTTGTGCATAATTTCGGAGTCCCACCCACAGGACTGTGCTCCCATGACCCCAGTTCTGAGACCTCTGTGTATTGCCCCCATCATAGGCTTTGACTGATCTTGTTGCCATGCACATGGGAAGTTCCAATGATGATTAAAATACCTTCCTTTCATTGCACATCCTGCCAAACTAATCTACAAAATATCTATCTGTCCTCTTCTGCTGTTATTGCATCGTTTGTGTATGGTCAGTGAACTTGCTCCTCTTTGGCAAAGTTAAGGGGGAGATATGGAGGTTTAACTAACAAAAACAAAGCTGATTTGACTGATGGTTTAGGACATCTGATCACAGCTACTTGTACTTTATAAGTGTCTTTGTTTTCTTCCCTTTATATTCATTTACAGGCTGGACGGTTTTCCACCAAACGTCTGAGAGAGTGACCTATAAATCTAGTAGCAAACCTCGTACCAGATTCCTCAGTGGACCTGTGTCTTTGTCCATCTGTTTGTATTTGTTCTTTTGTATTTTATCACAGTCCATCTTTCTTTTACCCCCTTTTTCCAGTTCCATGATTTATATCTCTAATATGTTTGGCAGGATGCCCCTTTTTCTCAACCATCTTTTCTTTTTTTTAATCTTTCTTTTAAGTAATCATCATGAACACACCTTATTTATATTAATTTTTCATGTGAAAGCTTTTTTTGCACTGCTTTTGGCTCATGCCTGGGCACCAAAAGCATGTGTGGAAGATCTCATCATTTATTATATATAGCCTGATGGTAAATTTTACCCTGGAGTTATCAAAGCTTATGTACTTTATGTGATTTCTGTTGAAGTAATTTTATTTGCAATGTGGCAAATATACGTGTCTGCTGTCCCGGTTCCAGCGACAACAAAAAGAAATCCATCCTTCTGTAGACGAATGGTCTCTTTCACACATGTTTGGACTCTGAAGACATGCATGTAGCAAGCTGATACAATTCTAGAAGGTCACTGGAGGGTATAACTTCCATACAAGGGCTGTATTAACTCGATATACAGTACTGTTTATATCCACTCTATTTTCTTTAATTTTTTTCCTCGCTCTTTGCATGTGGAAATGCTGAGACAACAGTGCTCCAGCTAGTTCTTCCCAAATCTCTGTCCCAGGTGGGCTTTTCCCCATGCAGTCACTTTAATTATTTTAAGTGAGCAATTTTTTTATGGCGTCATAAGGCACAGGAAGATCTGGTTACTCTAAGGGAGAGTCCCATCAACTTTTTGTGTAAGCTGATCTGGCTGAAGCACTTGACTCAGTTTATTTTCTTATGACCTTATGTGACCTCAGAGATGAAGTCAATTAGCAGTTCATCAAAGCATAAATAAGTAAAAAGCAATATCAGATATTCAGATGATACTTGGAAATGGATTGTTAGGATCCAGGAGTTTTGTCTCAAATAACTGTGCACCTTCTATTTGTACCCTATTTGTCTGACTTCTAAAGTAATTGGCAATTCCACCAAACGATATCAAGCTATTTAATGAAAAAATTAAGACTTTTTTACCCAATTGTAGATGCTGCTTTTTAGGCAAACGGATTTTGCTTGTACAATAAAGATATGTTGTGCTGAACAGGTACTATAGGCCACTTACATATAACCTTAGAAGGAATTACAACGTTTTTGAGAAAGTATTTGGTTAAATAACTGTGGGTTTACAGTAGTATCAGATCTCCCCTTGGAGTTCTGCACTGCTCATTACTATCCAAGTGGGTCAGGTCAAAGGCACAAGACCACTCCAATACACTCCTTCTAATTTTATGAATAAACATTATTTTAAGAAATAATCTCGAAATTTTTTTTTTGTTTGAGCTCCCTGAAAGCGCAAACACTCAGGTGACTGATGTTTACAGAATTTATTATCATGTAAGCTTTTAATGACTGGTGAAGTCATGAGACAATTTTGCATTTAGGGTTTTTTTCTCAGAGCCTGAGGAGAATTCTCAGCTTCCAAATATTCCTGTTTGGTGTTGTAGTGGCCACAGTAATTTCTTCTTCTGTACATGTAATTCCCTGAAGATGTTTCATTAATCTTCTATGGAATTACTATTCAGTTGGATGCAGAAAGTCTGGGAGATGCCAGTTAAAAACCAGTGTATTAAAAATGTTTGGGTGCATGGATGTTGTGGATGAAACCAAGGGAATATGTAAATCCTTTGAATTGTGATGTTTCCTCATGCTTAAATAACTCAGCATGACTAATTGCTTTCTGTTCTCAGCCCATGTGCTCTCTCAGGTTCTGGGTGAGTGCTGGGGGAGGTTTGGCCTCCCCCGTCCCTGAGTCACACCAGGACATGGGTGCAGTTCAGGCACTTAACGTGACACTGCAGTCCTAGGTCACTCCTGAGAGTCCCAGTCCTGAGAGCACAGCTTGGCTGCCAGGGGAGCCTCTCACCTGAGCTGCCTCTCACCTGGGGAGCTTGGCAGGTCCCCATGGCTGAGCTGTGGGCAGGTTTGGTGGGGCAGGAGGTTATTCCAGCTTGTTTTCCTGTGAGCCCAGCAGGTGGGATGTGTGTGTGAGTGCAGGACTGGGGCTGTGTGCATTCCTGTCCTTCCCCAGGGTGGCTGGGGCTGGGACGGCAGTGGGTAGTATGGACAGCAGGGTGTTCTGTGGAGCTGGGATCCAGAGCAGCCGTGTCTGGAGCCTCAGAAAAAATAGTGCTTGAGGAAGGCCAGGTTGGATGGAGCTTGGAGCAGCCTGGTCTAGTGGAAGGTGTCCCTGCCCGTGGCAGGGGTTTGGAACAAGATGGGCTTTTAAGGTCTTCCAACATAAACCATCCTTTGATTCTGTTATTTGAAGGTGATGATGTTGGCAATACCAGCTGTCTCATGTTCCTTTCCCTCTGGAAGGGACATCAGTGGACCCAGCAGGCAGGCAAAGCCAAGCATTTGCGTTAGGTACTAAACATGTTTGCATCCATGCCCCATCCCTGGAAGTTTCCCAGGACAGGCTAGATGGGGCTTGGAGTGCTTGGGATAGTGGAAGGTGTCCGTGCCCATGGTAGGGGATGGAACTGGATGGGTTTTAAAGTCCCTTCCAACCCAAACCATTGCAGGTAGGATTCCGTCCTCTGTGTAGTTATACAGGGCTGGGACATGGCTGTCCAGTGCCAGCAGCTCAGTGGCACCTCCAGATAGTTCGGAGTTCTAGGTCAATTCCATAAGTCAAGGTTTCCCTGGTAATTTTTTTTTGTTTGAGAGCTGTTGAGAAACACTGTGCTGCATTTTCAGAAATGCTCCGAATCTGTATGTTTGGTTAAGGAAAACCAGCCCTTTGGCGAGGTGGGATATTCCAGCAGGAGACCTGCTGCACTGGCAGAAAAGTTGGCAACAACTTTAAAGATAAATATTCCGATGGATTAAAGACAGTATCACAAGGATCTTGCTCTGGTTACAAGATCCATCGAAACACTTTCACAGTGTTCTGCAGGACATTTTGATCTGTTGCCCATGTCCAATATTGACTTCACTTTTGTATGTTTCATGAAATAAAATATTTTTGATGGGCTTTGGCATAATTTTATCCTGAGTTTCTTTCCTGTGTTAAACTGCAAGGGCGCCCTAGGGAAGAGTTTTCACTGATCGTGAATAGAATTTTCAAAGCTCCATTTGGCTTAGGCTTGGAATCTTGTGTAATGCAATTTTTGCCAGGTTTGTAGCAATTCGTATAGTGTATGTGCATATGCAATTATGGAAATGGTCTAGCAGTTTATTGCCATTTCCATTTTTTTGTAGCTTTCCAGCTTTTTGGCAGCTGTTAATGCAAATATGGGACAGTGGATTTTTTTCTGTTCTGTATGATATAATAGCTATTTAATTCCTCAGATAAGAGATCTGGAATTGTAGGTAAAATGCTCTGCTGAACTTTCACAATCTTACATTAAATCTTAATTATGATTCATCTCCTTAACTTTACTGCTCTTAAACGTGTTAATTTTAGCAGTAATACAATTAATCAGGTGAATTAGATCTACAAAGTGACTTTTTAATTGAATTTGAGTTCATAACCAGCCATGGCCTGATAACTGTCAGTCCCTGGTTGAGGCAGTCTCACTGCTTAGGGAATGTTTCCCCTCTCCCCAACCCCACACTGGAGTGATGCTGCTGGAAGGAGCAGCTCTCTTCTCAGTGCCTGACTCTCCTGTGATATTTTCCTCAGAGCTGGAGCCCCTCATGCAAGTGTTTCATGAGTGTGTTGAGTATTGCCATTTTTGTCATTTCCCCAGGTCGGGCTTGGCACCTGAGGTGATGGGAAACCTCTGCCTGGCTGTGCAGGAAGCAGAGGGGTTGGCGATGAAAGTGTTTTTACACACATTCGAGCATGTACTGCAGTCAGCTGCCTGCTTTTATTTCTTGCAGGCAGGTACTTTCCATTTGCATTCATGTTGTGCTAAGAAGTGCCTGTTGCTGCAGGAAATAGCCTCTAGGATTGCTTTCGTGGCCACTGCCGCCCTGGGGACTTGTTTCCATTGTGGGAATTGGTAGCTAACTTTGGGATAGGCAAGGTAAGGTATATCTGAGAGAAAAGAGAGCAAAAGATATAAGAATACAAGACAGATGGTTGAGTTGTGAATGTGACTGTGTTTGCTATCTGGGCTTTGAGATGAGAACTGAACTTGGTTATGCTTGTGTTGTTGTAGTCATGTCCTTCTGATTTTCTCAGGGTAGAAATCCATATGAGCTATATGAAATAATAAGAAATTCTTTCAAAGCAGTCCTCTGTTTCTCATGCCACCCATATCTAGGCACAAACATCTCTTCTCCCTTTCTTCCTCCCTCCCTCATTTCTTTACTTTTTCTTCCTCAGTCTCTGACTGAAATTGTTTCCTTCTCCTCTGAAGACTCATTCAGGGCCTGTGTCAGCCTGGACCTGCAATCTCTGAGTTTAAAGCTGCATTTCTGGCACAGTAACAAAATGTTACACCACTGTTTACTCTAGAGAAAAAGCACATCATCCTCTATCTTACTTTTTTGCCCCAGTATGATTTTGCTCGTGGTTTCGAGTACTTCTTCCCAGTGAACCCACCATAGGCCATGTCAGACACTCATCTCCCCCCATCCCATAACAATATTCTTCTTATCAAGTCCAAAATACCTTTCAGGAAATTTTGGCACCCAAATAGCAATGGTGCCAATGTCTGGCAAGATCTGACAGTCGAGTCAGGGTCTCAGCACACTTCTGGCACTCTGCTATCTATCAACAGACTGTAAAATCATGATGAATGATGGAACAAGACAATAATGAAAAAAACAAGTAGTTTAGTTAAATTAAAACTCGGCTACCCTGACAGATTATTTTTCTGCACTCAGACATGGCATAAGGGAAACTCATTCACAGTTCCATTCAATTGAAGTTCAGAGTCTCACATTTAGACACAAATCCTACAAATAAACTATTTGGAAACAATTGGCCTCAGACCTGCAGAACAATGTATCTTTTTGGACTTGTAAAACAAGATTTTTAGGGTTGTTTTATGGTTTGTCTTTGCAGCCAGACTAGCTTGACTTGTTCCTGAAAGCATTTTTGGCCTCCAATCACAAACTAAATTGACATTATTTCCTGCATTAATAGGAAACAAATCAAAACCTTCTATTAGGAAGCCAAGGCAATTTGGGGAAAAAAAAAAAAAAAGGAAAACAAAATCAATTTTTAAAAAATTAAATCAATTTTTAAAAAATTTAAAAATCAACAAACCAAAACAAACCAAACAAATGCATCTTTAAGTCACGAGCCCTTGCTTTTGGCATGCTGTGGTACTTCCCAAAGCTTTTGAATGGCTGCACATTAAGAAAGGTTTGAGCTGTCCAGTTATTTAGGCTTCCTTTACTCACCTGAACTGCTGACTTTGTCTGTCCTTTCTTGCATAATAACTACTTTTTGATTGCTTAAAAGTACAGAAGCTTGTCCGTCTGATTTGTTGTGTTCAGTCTTACCTAATTCTGTGTGTCTTGTATTGTTTTACCTTGTAGGGTCCACCTTGAAACGACTATGTCTAGGCAAAGATCACAGTAGTAGTAACTATCCCATTTTTGTTTCTCAGTATTTCCTTCATGGCATGGGATGTTCTTTGCTTTTTTTATTTTTATTTTTTACTAAAAGCTAGTTGTTTAATAACTAAAGCTGATGCACCTAGTGGAAGCTAGACTGTATAAATTGTGATACTTTGAGTGTAATGCATGTGCTGTGATGTCTTGGGAACCTTGCATGCTGCAAGAGAGTTGTGGTGTTCTGTGTGTGTGAGACCATGCACGCATGCGGCCAGGAAACTGGGTCCAGTGTCTGTCTCTGAAATACACACCTCTATATGACTGCAGTTCTCTGCTGGAAGAATTGATAGCTTAAAACCATTCCAGCCTCCTTGAGCTGCATGAAATATTAAACACCAATTGAAGAGTTTTCTTCTAAAAATCCTTACTTTTCTCACTTTTATCCCAAGTAAAGGAAAAGGAATTGAGCAGTATTCACTTAGAAGTGATGTTGCAGGTTGAATGCATGATCATTTAAAGGTTATTAATGTATTTTATATAACTGTAGGACTAATTAGTGTACTCAGTTTCATTGGCTGGTAACTGATTAACAGAGAAAATACTCCATGTTCATGTTTGCTTATATAATAATTTTACTACAGTTTATGAACTTTTTGCTTGGAGAGATGGTCTTTATTTCCAATCTTTACCTGTCTCAATTATGTTAGCTGAGAAGTTACTTTACATTTTCTGCTTAGGTCAAATTCAGACTCCTTCAGTTGCAGTCCTCTGCTGAGCTTGCTGTGTCAGACTTGTAGTCACTAAGCAGAAAAAGGACAGAATTTTTTTTTTTTACTGGTTCTTCTAGAAAGAAGTGAACATACAGAATTAAATCTCTATCAATACTCTTCCTGACTGCTTTTATCTATACCAAAAGTTCTCTGTCTTTGTCTCAAACAGTCACCCTGCCCACTACAGCCTGTCTCCTCTCTCCTCTGTACTTTCATGGTCCTAATGGGGTTTTTTCCCCCAAAATACATAAATAGCCATGTGAATTGTCCTGGCATCATCAAGAGAGGTGGTGGGCTCCCAGAGGAGCAGGAACCAGCCCTGCCTGTAACCTCTGTGACAATAACATTTTTCCAGGAGGACAGTAAACTTAGGCAAGTGAAATAAATGGTAAATTCATTTTATAAATGCTTGCAGCATTAGCAATATATCCCACCTCCCTCTTCCTCATGGTAGTGTCTGAGGAGATGTTGTATGGCATGTCAGCTTTATGGAGCTGCATTCCTGGCTTCATTTCCTGTCCCTAATTTCGCCCAAGACAAATTAGTAGCCAAGGTAACATGATGTGATAGAAAATGCAAACCCATTGGACTTGGACCATTTCTTTAAGCAAAGGTGTTCTGCAGCCAGGAGGGGGAGGGTTAGAAATCCAAAAAGCCACCATTGGAGTGGCAATAAGTGAGAGGGGGTTTGAGCTGCAGGAGTGAGGCAGAGACACCATCTCAGCTCTCTGTGTGATTTTCCAGGATCCTCGACCAACAGCCTGGTGACGTATCCTGAGCCCCTCCCTCAGTCAACGCTGCAGGTTCAGGCCAACAACAGTAACAACAAGAAAGGGACATTCACAGATGACCTGCACAAGCTGGTGGACCAGTGGACAAGCAAAACTGTTGGAGCTGCACAGACAAAACCTTCTTTAAACCAACTGAAGCAGAACCAAAAAAGGCAAGACATGGAGCCAAAGGCTAACCCCATGCAAACGCAGAATGAGACATGTGGAGTAAGTGGCCCTCCTTGAAGGACATACCTTTTGCTATGTGTCTGACAGCCTTTGCAGAACTCAGATGTGGAGAAGGACATAGACTAAAATTACTCCAGATAAATGCTTTCTATAAATGTCCAGCTCTTTTCATTCAGTACTAAATCAATTTTTTTTTAAATTGTCCTTTGGAATAATCTTAAGGGATATATGGGCAGCAATACATATATATATATATATATATATATA